>JUFY01033085.1:2896-32179 GCA_001855655.1 Leptopilina clavipes
TTGCCCATTTGAAGCCGTGGAATGACCAACGAAATCAGGGCGTTTAATGCGTGCTCACACGCGTTCCAAGAGAATTTATTCACCATCAGAGTCTATAGATCGAAGAGGGTTCTTGGAAATAAAAATGCGCACCCTCAGAATGCACTATACACAACACAGCGAACTTTACGTACGTGCCCCCGAACAAACGTTTCTTGTTTGTTGCCACTTTACTTACAGTTCGATTGTTACGGACAGCATCGCGACGCTGGTGCAATAGACAAATCACACACTGTATCATGCACATAAATGATGATGAGCTGTGCGGTTTTCAGTTCTCATTGTCCTGTGGACATGGGAAGTGAACATCCTTTCACAACTATTTGCACTTCATTAGGCAAACAATGAATCAAGTTTGGGTGCCAGTTTCTTTCACACTTTAATCAGTGCACCCAAAAAAATTAATCTCATATTTAGAGGCGAATTAAACAATTGCGATTATACTTATTGAATTTAAAGTCTTCAATGAGAAAAAACATATATGTGACGCGATCTGAAGAAAGGGACCTTAGAAGCAAACAAATTATAGGTTATGTTTGTGATAGATTAATCTTGATTAAAAGTTCCTTTTTAATTATGTAAAATCAAAATCAGTTTTTATTGCATATTTCGGATATAATAAAGACTTAAACATCAATGGTTTGTATAAATAGTTGATCCTCTTTTTGTATTTTTACTTCAAAAATTACAAACTTAACCTAAAAAATTTTGCTTCTAAGGTCCCTTTCTTCAGATCGCGTCACATATGATAAGGTATATCAAGTAGATTTACATAATAGAAAAGGAAATTTTCGCTGAATGGAAAGTTGAAAATTCGCTTATACAAGTTTTTCTTGTTTTTCTTTTCGTTCTTTTGCGAAAAACAAGTTTTGTTGACCTTTTGGGCATTTAGCATTAATGAAACAAATTTCTCTCGGTTGACAGATTCAACATTTCACTGCTCTAAATTGCTTCTGTTAGGTACTTATAAAATCATTAGTATTTTCTCTTCTTTATACTTTCCAACTGTTTTTGCACCTAAATTGTTTTTTTTATTTAGAATCAATTATTCTGATGAGGAAGGAATGTTGATTTTCCTTATATTGTCAATGCCATTCAGTGAAGAAATCAACATTCTTTGAGAAATTTTGGAGGGATAATAAATTATATATATGTTATTAAACTATGACAGTCATTATTCATTCATGCTGCTGGCTTCAAAGAAGCCCATATTAAACTAAAATGATCTGAATAAATTAAATTTTTTCAAAATAATACAATTAAAATTATTATTTTAATAATAAAATTTTTTCTTTTGGATGATTTGATGTTGAGTGCAAGATATGCGGTATTGATATACATATACATATATATATATAGAATGTACCACACTGCAATTTACTGTAGTCACGTGTTCGTGTGTATACAGTATACACCTTGAGGCTTAGAATCAGCTTTCAGTCGGTGCTAGTGGTGCTAGTAGCTCGTGTCGTGCATTACATTTCATTTTTGCTTCTTCGTTGCAATTCTCAAATTCAATCTTTAATATCTCTTTAGTGTACTCAAGACAATTGTGCGGTAAAAAAAAATTTCTACTGTGCCATTTAATTTCGTTGAATTTTAAGTTGATACCCCTGCGATGTGTGCTCATAAACTTTGCCCTCAACGATCCTTGACACGCTAATGATTCCCTGATATTTACGGTAATTGGGGATTGATTCGACTTCCCGATCGAAAATTTCTCTTGGCCTTTCATAAATTTATTCTACAATCAATGTGTTTCAATTCTTTTTTTTTAATTTTATTTATTTTCATATTTTAATTTTATTTTGATCATTTTTTGTTCTTATTTTTCTTTGTTTTAACGTTTACCATTTCTGTTCGTTCTTTTTATTATCTCAGTTGTTGTTTAAATTGTGATGTGAAAAGTGAAATAAATAAATTATTTGCTTGATTCGAAACGATAATTTTGACATAGGAAAATTTATTTATTCTCAGTTTCAATTTTTTACTTTCAGTAAAATAAATAAAAGTAAAAATTGTCCTTTCAATATTTTTTTAACTTTCCGGCACAAAAGCGCGATTTTTCTTAATAGAGGAAGTGTAAATTTAGTCTTATCAGTGTATTTAAGACCATTAACATCTCTCGCAATGATAATAATTAGTTTTCACTTTTTCAAATGATGTGTTTCAGTGAATTTAACATTTAATTTGTAAAATAAATTAAAAATTTGACTTTAAATAATAGAAAAAAATATAATTAATGAGTTAATTATTTTTCTGTTAGTTTTTAACTATTTAGTGATTGGAATAAATACTTTTTATTATTATTTTCATGTTTTAAATTTAGAGAAGTACTTTTTTCTCTTAAGATTGTTAATAAATAATTGAATAAAAATAATTAATAATAAATCTTAAAAGTTTTTTTTGGCCAACACCGACGTTCATTCCAAACACGCAAAATGGTAATTGATATACGCATGCATAATGTTGAATAGTTAATGCATTCCAGATTGCAGTCATAGGAATAGCAACTCGAATTAATAACTGGATTAGAATTGATAACAATTTGTTAATCCTAATTAGTACCTTGCTGAATTCTTATTTTATTATCAGCCATCTGTATAATCTATCATTCGCTCTTAATCTTAATTGAGTAGCAATTTAAAAAATTCACATTATCATAACTTTGCATCGAGCAATTAATTTAATCTTCACTTTCATCTGCTCCACATCGATTAATAGTTCAAATTGTACTTTATTTTGTCTACAATTTAAAATTCGACTCAAAGATTATGTTTTCTATTCTCTTAATTTATTTATTCGATTATGTTTTTATTATTTTTCCATTTATTAATTACTTTTTCTTTTTAGCTTGTTTTATATAATTTTATGTGTTTTTAGTTAGAATTGTTCTTTTCTGTTTCTTTTTTCCAGTAAAGTGAAAAAAATCATTTTGTAGCCGTTTATCTACAGAGATTTCTCAGTAGTTGAATTTTGTTCTTTGCATGGACTGGCTTGTCAATATCTACTTCAATCATTGTCTTCTACACATGAATTCTACGTCTGTGTTTTGATCCTGGCAATTGTCAGTCATGACCAACGACAAACAGGTGAGTCACTAATTTTATTTTAATTTTATTACCAAAATGACACATTTATTTATGAACAATTCGTAAAAACTTTTTTTGCTATGATTCACAATAGATCTCTGGATTATGAAATTTATGGGGTTCTCTCAGTAATATTCTACAATTATTTCTTCGAAAAATGTATTCCTTATAATGTTTTGGAATTATTTTTAATTATGTGATCATAGAAAATGAACCTTTTCACAGGCTTATGATGAATAAACTTTTTTGAAATTTTTCACAATAATTGACAATGAAAATAAATTTTTATACAACAACTTTATTTGCTGATCCTATTATATGCATACTGGAACAAAGCATTTACTAATTGTAATTGTAAGAATAAACAGACTTAAATAGAGCTATACACTTATGTCTATATATTTTCGTAAAATGCTTTGTCATTCCACTTGCAATTAGAAACTACTACTGTCACTAATTGTATCCTAAGATAAACTTTCCTCTTGTAATGAAATAAATTATGAAATTTTTTTTCAAAATCGAAAAATTATACAAAAGGGTTTAATTGATTTTCGTTTCTTCAATTTTAAAGAATGGAAAGTTTACGTGTTTCTATATTTCTGAAATACTTATTAAATAAATATTTTTTTGTCTCTGAAAATAATCAATAATTTTCAAAAATTAACCCGTTTAAATTGTAAACGAATAAATATTCATAGACAAAATTTTTTTTATGTTTTTTTTCAATACCTCTAAATATCAAGTTCAATGAAAGTTTTCTGTTTTAAAACTTTAATAATCAGATAAACGCTGACGTAATATTTTGGAGCTACGTCATCAAAACGTGACATAAGTCTTTACTATGATCCGCATAATTTTATGTATTTTCATTATATGTTAAAAATTAGTCTTGAATATTTTTTCATATTTAATTTATAAAGACGCAATATCAAAGTGGTTTTTTTTTGTTGCTTGCGTATGCTATTCATTTTCTTCTAAATAGATATGAGTACAAGCAAGTCTTTAAAAGCAACTTCTAAAGCTTTCATAATATTTTGTAGACATCAATGTCTTGCAACGTTGTTATCAATTTGATTCTGTTTTTTATTTTATATTTTTATTTTATCACCTCTTCTACTTGATCCAGCTTCATCCCTCTGTTGTTGGGTCCTAGGACCGTCACCTCCAAATTTTAACCAGCATGTCTCACCTTTTCAAAGTCTTATTGCTTTTATCAGGCTTTGCTTCCTTGATGATATCCTGAATGGTTTTCAGTCCATATTTCATTGTGTAGTTAATGGTCCTCTGGATGTCGGAAGAATTGAGAGTTAATACATAAACACACATAACAACATGTCACATTAATATAAATTGATTGAATATGTAGAAAAATTTGTTTTCATATTTTAATGTTTTATTGTTGTGTTTCACTGTTTGGAATTTGTTTAAGCATATTTGAGAAACGTTTCTTGTTGAAAAAAATTTTCATTTCGTTGCCATAGATTATAATAATAGTTCATTGACTGAATGTGAAGGTAGATAATTATTTTGCTCTGTTGTACTAATTAACGTTTTACTTGTCTGCAGTCATGGTTCCGTGGCGTACGGAGCAGTAAATTCCGCCACGTTTATGGCGCACCAGCAAAGAGAGAAAAATGTTACGACAACATTAAAATCACCAAGAATGCCCATGACTCACAATTTTGCGCCGTTAATCCAAAATTTTTGGCAATCGTCACTGAAGTCGCTGGTGGTGGAGCTTTTCTAGTTTTACCACTCGATAATGTGAGTAAGATAAAAAAATTATTGCATTTTCACTTTTACGATCGTAAAAAAAAATTTTCTCTTTTTTTATAAAAATTAGTTTAATATATCTTGAAATCGGTTATGAAAAAAATAATAATTTGCGATTGATTAAATTAATTATCAAAGGACTTTACCGTAACTTGTTTTAGAATTAGAAATAAAATCCTACTTTCACTGCTATTTCTTGATGCTAATTGCTCGAGCTGTTAATCTCAGTCTTGTTATAGCTTTTCCATGATCTGTATGGTTGAGTCTCTTGGGATTTACATTTTTATTCAACTTTCATTGCCACTATCCGTGACTATAATGTGATTATGTCTTACGCCCTCGAGAACATTAAAAATTCTTATTTATAATTAACCACTACTTTATAATTATTTTTAGAAATATTATAATATATATTTTTTTGTCGTAACAAACACTTACTAAAATCATAATTTAACTTGATAAATGTTATAAAATTTCCTCATTTTAAATGTTATAAGAGAAGTTTCTTAATATTATTTTAATTCGTTAATCATTTATAAGAATTAGATAATTTATAACAAAGCCATTGTTTTTCTTAACCTCGACAGGATATTATAATAATATTTAATTATTTCTAATTTCAACAGTGACTTAACAATTATATTTATTCACTATATTTATTATATAAATTAATTTCAGTTTAATTTTCTCAAAATTAGTTATTTTCTTTTGGCATAAATTAAAATTGATCATTTATTCGTTTAGATATTTTTTGATTTGGAAAATTACAGGTTTCTTTTGCGTTCTGCAGTAAATAATTAATAATATATGTTTAAATTTTTAAAATAATTTTCTTTTTTTTCTAGACTGGCCGCTTAGATTTTAATGTCAGTAGAGTAACCGGACACACTGGCCCTGTACTCGACATCAAGTGGAATCCATTCAACGACAACGTTATTGCTTCGTGCTCCGACGATTGCACGGTTAGACATTTTAATCTGATAAATATACTTTGTAAATCATATATATATATAAGACATGTCAAGTCACACAAGATTTAAGAACATGCTACAGAAACTTATTTTTTACTTTCTTTCTGATACTCAAAGTTTTAATTTGCATTTCTCGTTTCAAAGTGAATCTCAGATTTAATGAATTTTTAATCTCATAATTTATTTGAATTAATTTTTTTATTTTTCTTCGTTTTAAATAACTATTATATTTTAATTGTATTTTTTTCAGGTGAAATTATGGCATATTCCAGACGGTGGACTGTCGAGAAATTTGACCGATTGGATAGTTGAATTACAGGGTCATAAAAGACGAGTGGCTTATATAGAATGGCACCCAGTAGCCGAAAATGTTCTCTTCAGTGCGGGATTCGATCATCTTGTCATTGTTTGGGACATAAACAGAGGAGAAGCCATCAGCGTTATCGACAGACATCCTGATGTAATTTACAGTATGTCTCTTAATAGAGACGGAAGTTTACTTGCCACCACTTGCAAGGATAAAAAACTTCGAGTTTTCGAACCCAGATCTGGAATCGTTGTCTCGGTAAGATCATATATGTACTTCGTTTATATCATTTTCTGTAGAAAGCTCAATTTAATGGATTTTATTATGAATATTTTATGAATCACTTTATTTTTGACAGGAGGGTATCTGTCATGCTGGTACAAAAGCAAGTAAAGTGGTATTTCTTGGTGGGTCCGGACGATTGTTAACCACCGGATTTAGTAGACATTCTGATAGACAATACGCCGTATGGAGCCAACATGATTTATCCAGTCCATTGACCTGTGAAACGATAGACTCCTCCAGTGGAATTGTATTTCCTTTTTATGACAATGACACTAATATGGTCTATCTTGCTGGAAAAGTAAGTAAAATTTAATTAAACTTCTATTCTATTCCACCAATTTTCGCAATAACTAAACGATATTCAAATTTTTTTCCTTTAAATATGTAATCTCTATTTCTTCTATTAATTTTTCAATGCAAAGAGTAGATTAAAATGAAGAAAAATATTTTAAAAGTTTTTATGAATAAATATATTTATTATATTTGTTAATGTTTCAGGGAGATGGTAACATTCGATATTACGAAATAGTGAACGAGGCTCCTTGGTTGCATTTTCTCAGTCAATTTATTTCTGGAAATCCTCAGAGAGGTTTGGGTATTATGCCGAAAAGAGGTGTCAGCACTGCTAACTGTGAGGTCTTCAGGTTCTATAAACTTCACGCGACCCGCGGAATGTGCGAACCAATCTCTATGATCGTTCCGAGAAAAGTAAATTATATTATTATTTACCTATTAATTAATTAATTATTTATTACCATCATTACCTTATTTTTTTGTTTTGTGTTTTTTTTTAGAGTGATCAGTTTCAAGAGGACTTGTATCCAGACACAATTGGAACAACTCCGGCTCTTTCTGCCAAGGATTGGATCAGTGGCATGAACAATCCACCAATATTAATTTCTTTAAAAACTGGTAATTGTCATAAATTATCAGTATTAAATAAATTCAATAATTAAATTCTTTCATTAGTGAAAAATTCTTACAATAAATATAATTTATTTATTTTAAATAACTTGGATAAATAATTTTTGCTTGTTTTTTTATTTCATAGGTGGCAGTATTACAACACATAAGCCTCGAATTTACAAACCACCACAATTAACACCCGCGACTGATTTAAACAATAAGAAGAAATTTGCCTTTCTGTCAACTGAAACTGTGCCTGATTATAGATCCGTTGAGTTGCTTGACATGTCCGAGAAAAGTCAAAAGACCTCCAGCAATCAGAGTACAAAATTCCATCAGTTACAACAAAAATTCGGCAATATTCAGGTAAAATTATCATTAATTTCACTCGCACTAATTGTTTTCTGCTTTATATTGCATGTCTGTCTATTTCAATAAAATTCAGCACTGACTTTCTATTTTTTTAAACTTGGAATTGTTATCTTCATTCCTTGATATTTTGTCGGTGTTTGGCGATTCTTCTTTAATGTATTTTTTTTCTCAAACATTTGAGCTTCATTTTTCCAAGATTATATCTAGAAAAATTTTGCACTAACACTATTTGCACGGTTAACTCCAAGTCAACAAGATGTTTCATTTCATCTCGATTTCAAGTTGGAGGATTTGTACATTTTCTCGTGAAGGTAGGAATCGCATGATACTTAATTTAAAACAATTGTGTTTTTATTGTAAATTAGTGAATGGCTATTAATTGAATAATTAAATATTTAATGTAGGGGTGATTATTAACGAATTGTCTCTCTTTTTATTTAGAATAACATTGAGACTTCGGCAATGAATGACAATAAATTAGAAGCTGTGGATGATCCGAACAACGAAGCTGAATTACGATTAGCATTCGTTCGACAAACTGACGAATTAAGAATTGTTCGTCGTCAACTTGCAAACAGTCAATTACGCGTTAAGGAACTCGAAGATCAAATTCGAAAATTGCAAATTCACTGAGAATCAGTAATTATGAAGCACTTTTGTCTTTTTCTCATTATAGAAATTGTGTGTACATTTGTCAACTTTCTATGGAAGTTTCACTGGTCAACTTGATCATCGCTATTTTGTACTGGTGCTTTGAAAAAAGGAAAACTTATTTTTAATTACTTCAATTCACACAATGAAAAACGAATTTACTATTTTGTATAGTATTGATAAAAGAAAATTGAAAATCACAATCAATCAAAAGAAACTAAAATTTCTACACTCAAAAAAGTGAAATTTTTATAAAAAATTTTCTAGAGAAAAAAAATTGAATAATTTCAATGAGGATATTGAGTATTTTATTGGAAAAATTAAACATTGAATAAGAAAATTCGAAAGAAATTTAAAAAGTAAAAGAAATAGAGAAAACAGTGAAGAAAAAGACAAAATTAAAATTTTTCTGGGAAAATGTGATTGAAAAGTGATTTATAAAATGTTTCGTAAATTACGAAATAAAGGTGAAAAATCTGACGGGTAAATAAGAACGAAGTACTTGTGAGCAGAATTTTTGAACATAGAATATAAGAATTCGAAATTTATTGAAAAAAAAGAACAAAATTGCATCGATTTGGCTTTTATAATCTAAGATTCTGTGATTCATTCCTTGCGTTATATTTGTTCATTCCTTATTAGGATTTTACGCCAGGAATAATGTTGACTGAGATTTAAGTCGAACAATATTCATTCTAACTTAGATGTTCGACTTATGTTCTTTTTTTTTCAAATCTACAACTTTTTTGTAGTTTATTTCAATACAATTTTCCATTCGTTATGTTTATCAATTGGTTAGACTGCATACAAATTCAATTAAAAAAAATAATTGTTTTATAAAAATATTTCATTCATAAAATTTTTATTTTCAAGTTCGAAAAAGTCGATTTTCATCATAAAAATGTTTTCCTAAGTTCTTTACTTTTCTTATTAAATAATTTAATCATTATAGTTAAGTTTATTCATTTAGAAATTTAAATAAAATGATTGTTAGTAATTATTTTTATAATAATTATTAATGATAATAATAGTTATTATTAAAATAATTTAATACTTAATCAGAGATTTAAATATTTGTTTCCCTTGTGTTATTTAATGTTATAATTATAAATGAAAATGGTACTTTTTTTCAAATTGTTCATTTATGAGTGAAATATTTTTGAAGATATTTTTTTGATTTGAAATTATTATTGAAAAGTTGAAAGAGTTTCAATTTTTTTTTTTAATTTTGTTGCTGAATCTATTTTTTTAATCAGTTACCAATCGATATTGTGCAATCAATGTGTAGTGTACAAAAAGTTGTGAGGCGCGCGTAAATAATTAGCGTTAATCCCCATATCGCACAGTGATAATAGACATAAATGAATTTCTAGGACCAATGAATATTTGTTGATCATTGAAGGATTATATTATACTTTTTGCCTAGTAACGATTAAATCGAAAGGAAATAAACTTTTTACACAGTATTTACAAGAATATTTTTCATACACGATCGTAATCGTACAATCGATTACGATTAATATAGCTCTGATAAATAAATAACTACCTGAATGAATTGTTAACAAGAAAAAAAATTATATACAGTTTGAAATTTATATGAAAAGGGAAAAAAATTTAGCTTGGCACATTTTTAGAAATATTTGCACCTTATTTATTAATGAATAGCGTGCCTTCGGGGGTAAAATTCTTAAAAAAAAATCACTGCCCGTATTTTTCTCTTATTCGAAGTATATATAAGTATATTCGAAAAGTGAAAATCTGTGTTCGAAATTTCAATTCGAAAAGAGTAGCTTATGACGATTATAGGAAGAATAATATACAGTGAATTGTTCTACAAAAGATAATTTTATTTTTATGTTTACTTCATCTTTTGAGAGTATTTTTTTAGAAAGCGAATACAATATATACTCAAGGAAATTCGAAATATGAACAAAACGTATTTATTTAGCTTAGATTTATTCTATATAGCTATTAGAATTATATTAGAAAATTATTAGAGTGAAATTTATTGCATAAGAATTTAAATGCACGCTCTAATTATGAATCGACGCAAAAATTATTATAAATTTTGTTTCCATTGTTAATTTACGTTAATTTATTTTCTTTTGACATTAATGATATTTGTTTACAAATCTTTTTCTATTCTTTTCTTTTATGTTTTTTTGTTTCTATCTGTTTTGGTGTTTTTAAAATAAAAAAATAAAAAAATTCGAATAAATGGTACAGAGCAAATTTTTCTTTTTTCTTTCAAATCAAGTTTCGAAAAATAAAAAGAATTTGGCAAATGAATTTTTTAAGGACGATTTATTGCCTTATGTACACAATGCCAAAGAGAACTTGTGTCACAGAATTTATGCACAAAAAATGTATTTTTCGAATCATCAATTTGCGTCTTTGTCAGTGATGATACAATTTTTATCTAAACATATACATTTATATACATTATTATCATTATATTATGTATGTTGTAAGCGATCGATATTTGTATGTATTGATGAAGTATGTGAAACATTTCTAAGCTAACACTTATTTAGAAAATAAAACGATATACAAAAATAAGTCAGTTCGTTTTCTTTTTTAATATACAACAACAAATATTGTACAATATTAAAATAACAAAAATGTATTGCTATTGTAAAAACGATTTCTCATTTGTCGATGAGTTTATTTATTCAAGTTTCAAATGGACGGAAATATATTAAAAAATTAAATTAAAAAAATTATATTCTACAAAAATTAATGTTTTTCAGAAACTTGAAATTGTCTTATAAGCTAGAGTAAATGACACACATATTTGTTTCATGATTTCTGCGGTAACATTGATGTACCTATTTACATTGATTGTATTTTCTAAATTTTTCTACTGCAATTTTTTCAATTCTTTTTAATGCTTTTGTTATGCATTCTCTCTCTATATATAAAATCTTGAGATTCAACTATCAAATATGTTAATCTCCTCTGTTTATAATATCTGCTTAATATCATTTTTGTTCATTGATTTGAAAATTCTAAATTCGATTAGTATAAAGTTTCATTTATTATATATTCAAAATATTTTCAAAACAAACAATTTAAAATAAAATTTTTGTAATCAAACATTAAATGTTTATAAAAAAAGAAATATTTTAATTAAAAATATTATAAAATAATGATAAACAAATTTAAAAAATTTTATTATTTACAAAAAATATTAATATTTAATTAAATATTTATTAATTTTTATTTAATATTAATATTGAAATTTTTAGAGTGTCAGTTGTACCAAAGTAAAGAGGGAATTCGTTTGAAACATTTCTACTTTAAATTTTGAATTCAAACCGTTTTGCGCGCTTCCTGCTGCGACTACTCTAGTCAGCTAACAACTATTTCTATTTTAACCTAACAATAAACTTCAACTTTATCTTCTAAATACTGTTGCAAAAGTAAGAAAAATACTTGTAAAAACTATTAACAATTGATTTGACAATAAATTTGTTGACATATTACAACCATCTCCTGTACATGTGTAAATACATGTACGATACTCTAATTTGTCACCAGGTTGTTGAACGTAGTCACAGTAGTTGCCAAGATTGTGAGAAGAACATTCGCGCTTTGTGCCGATGCCTCCTGCAATGTGTTTAGAAGATGTTAATAATTGCAAGTAATTCATTTTATAGTGCCATTTAGTCATTAAACAAGCGTGCATGTAGTGTAGCATATGATTTGAAAGTATTAATTGGAAAAAACGAGAATTAGCAAGTGACAATCATGGGTATGTTTTGCGCTTTGTCGTCAGCTCACGTGAAATTGTGCAAGCATGGTAAGTGAAATTTATTTATTTTTCATTCAAAATACAATACAAATAAGCATATTTATGAAAAATCGGATCGTGTCAGTCAGTCTGAAAATATTTTCTCCCCATTCCCCCCCTTTGTCACTAACCGGCGTCCAATATGGCGGCTAATACATTGTTATTTTATGCAAATCCCTCACTTTGTTGATAACCGGCGTCCAATATGGCGTTAAACATTGTTTGTACAAATCCTGCTCAAAATTATTCTAGAAAATTCTTTAAGTGAAGAAAGTTTTGAATTTTATGATTGAATTAATTGTTGAATATGTATATGTTGTGCAGTTATCATATGTATGTATGTATATGTACAACAAAAAATCGTTTTGGAAAACTGAGGTAAGTAAAGCAAGTTTTACTTGTGAAGTAAGTTTTACTTCATGGAATAATATATCTAAAATACTATGAAAATAACCTCAATATTTTTTCTTAAATGCAAAACATTGTGTAAGTGAAGCAAATTTTTTGACTTATAATTTTCGAATCTGTAAATATGTGAAAAATAACCTAAAACAAATAATCCCAATATGATTTTCAGTCTATTTCGAAAGATTCCTGTTTTATGAAGTCCTTTTCATTTTTTCAGAATAATTGACACGGACCGTTTTTTTTTGTAAATTATTATTATTATATAAACCTCCATATGTCCCAATAGATTTAATGCAATATTGTGCCTCAAAGATGTTATCGCAACTTTTGGGTTGATATGTTTCCATCACCAATTGTCCATCTCCACATTCCCATTCAGTTGCCGATGCACATTGATAGCATTTGATTGTCAGTCCTCCATAAAGAGTTAATTTGTTAGTTAATAAAGCTGCATGCAATTTTTAATATTTTTTTTTATAAAAATAAATTGGTGTTCTAAAATTAGTCGTAAGTTTCGTTGAATAAAGCAAGTTCTTTATTCTAACAAAACTTTCTTTGTGTTAGTAAATTTTCCGTTGAAGGGAATAATTAAAAATTTTAATACAAGTACAATAGTTTTTAATACCTAATATTTACCTTTTTTAATAAATTCCCTTTTTTCATTTTCATATAAAAAGCGATCGAAATAACAAAAAAAAAAAATTAATTAAGTCCATTTTGTCCCTCTGCCTGCACCTAAAAATTTTATATTTCCTCTTCCACAAAAGCAAGTGTTTAATTGTTATTCTCTAAATCTAAATTTGTTTAAATGCACATATTTTAATGAAAAATTGTCGAATGATTTTTTAATAATGAATTTTTAATTAGTTCTGAAGAGAGTTAATTAAAAATAAAAAAATCAGGTTAATGAAGTTAGTAAATGAAATTGAAATTTTAAGCGAAGCATTTTTCCTTTTCTTTTTTTTATTTTACCATCAAAACGGCCAACGCGTTTGACACAAAATTGAGCACCATAAACGTCATCACACGATTCTGGGTTCAAATCGAAGTCATCTCGTAAAAATTCGTTGCATTGAAATGGATTAGAACTATTTGTGCTTTCACATCTATAACATTTGATGCTGAATGCTAAAAGGAAGGCAAATACATTTTTTTTTTTGTAGTCGAAATTTTTCTTTTTGCTTAAAAGTATTTTAAATGTTTATATTATTATCTGATATTTTAATATATAAATTGATTCAAATTAGCAATTATTCTAATATGAATTTCTCTAAATGATCTAAACAAAAGATTTCTCGGTCTTGAACAGAATTTCTGTGATTGAGTGAAAACATATATGCATATATGAAGCGCAATTCGCTGTGAATGAACAGATAAACGATAATTCAATATAATCGAGTGTCTATTCACGAATTTTGCTCATCCATGTCAGTGTATACTCACAAAATAATCATCGCTTATAATTTGATTGAAATTTTGGTCCAAACACTATTTATATAGATGAATATCAATTTTCACAAACTTTATATACAATGTAATTTTGTTATCAAAATCTTTAAGTTTAAAATTTTTTTTCTAGTTTAAAGGAACTTTATGAGGATGAGGAGAAACATGTTGTTTATTTTTTGAGAAATTCTTTTAACATCAGTTTAAGACTGTAAAAAAAAATAAAAACTTTAAACGAATGTAAAAATCATTCAGTTGTGCGATTTTGCCCTATTTATTTGACTATTTTGAAATTCGGTTGTGTAATTATAAGTACTTGTATTTTTAATTTAGAATTTTTATAACTTTTGTTAATATAAACATCTTTTTTATAAATAGGTGTACAGACATTAAATCCAACGCCAGCAAAGTGATGTAGAAAGAATCAAAGAATAAAAGGAGATTTTTTATGATGGAAAATAGGAAAAGTTGAGAGAATTGGAAGTGTTGGCGTAAAATGGAAATATTTTACTTTATAAAATGGATATCATCACTTCGATTTGGAAATTTAGGTAAGTCCCTTTTATTTAGACGAATAGTAATTAAGAAAATATTTCTAAAATGAAAGATTAACCATTGACGCAATTCTAATTATCATTAATTATTTTAATAATCGACATTCAGATAATCGAATCGAGAGAATTCTTGCGTTCCCCATTATATGGTTTACAAATTGAAATACTTTCTTCATTTTTATATACTTAAATATACTTAAAATTCACTTAATTTATAAATAAAAGCAAAAGGTGTCAATCTAAACTGAAACTTCAATTACACCAAATTTAATATAATAAATTCTATCTCTTCAATTTCTGTTAATTTAATTGGAATGAACGAAATATAGATTATCCAAGAATGTCCGATTCTAATTAAATTCGCAATTTGGAACGTTTTATTAATTTCCGCTTGGTGTCGAGTCAATATTAGAAATACATTTTAATTAATAAATTGTTAAAAATTTATTGGGGTCAATAGATGCGAACATTTAATTTTATTGAAAAAGTAAAATAAATATGAAATACAGTGATAATAGTTATATAATTCATGAATAAAAAGATATACACATTAAGAAAGTATTATTTAATGTTTTTAACTAGTAAAAATAGAAATTTTTAAATATTGGAAAAATGTTAAATTGTTAAACCAAACAAAATTTTTATTTTTTTTTTTTTTTAAGAACAAATGAATAAACTTCAAATAGACTTCGACGCACGTAGAGACACGATTGAAAATGAATTTACCGACTGCTTTTATTGTTTTTTAAAACGTAAACAAACCATAAATTGAAGAATTTTTCTTGATAAAAAATTATTTAACAAAATTGTTTCGAAAAACTGCTTTTTATTCTTCTTATAATTAAAAAAAAAATAAAGACAATATTCTAGAAATCCAAATTACAATTTCAAAATTTTTATATTTTGAAGAAATTAAAAGGGAAAACATTTTTAAGTAAAGTTTTCAAAAGTGCGTTAAAAAATAATTAATGTGATTATTTTGGAATAGAATTTTAACTTGAAGAATATGAATTAAATAGCCCCGCCCTGGTGACGCTTCATGACTTTCTGACTGCAAGTCTGACATGAAAGTGTAAATGGTCACCGCGGCTTTACAAAACATCAGGTTTTTTATTAAAAAAAAAAACTCACCTGTTTGAAAAAATATTCCCAATATCGCGAGAAGGGCAAAATTCTTGACGGCGCTCATTTTTTTAATTAAAATTGTATTGAACGATTGTTGTTTTAATTGACTACAGTGGAATAAAAGCCACCTGAATAGTTTTGAAACCAAACACCTGTTCACCTGTTTTAATAAATTCAATGTGGGGAACGTGCAAGTCGGCGGTTTCAGAACGACTGAGAATATCGGGCTCTAGCGATGCCAACTGACTTCATAACGTTCTTTGTAGAGGGGGATATATTATGTGGCATTTCATCCAATTATTACAATGAAATACACTGGGCCATAAAATTTTTAATTGCCATTTTAAAAATATATATCTTTATCTTTATAATCAAATATTAGCGATACAAAATTGCAAAAATAATAATAATAATTACTAGGTAAATTAGACAAGTTGAAAATATAAGAATTAATTCTTGATGATGATTTGAGTTTTATTGAATTAGTATATATTTAAATGATCCTCAGAAAAATATAACATTTACAGAATTTGATTTAAAAAACGAATATATTATTAGTGAAATGAAATTTCAGTTTTGCATTTATGCCTTTCCTTTCGATGATGAAATTTATTTAATCTAAAATGAATTTCCTGCAATATCAAATAAAAGTCTTGAGAACTGCAAGTAAATACATTTGGATTGAGTAAATCGTTTCAGTGAAAAATGGCAACAAAAGGAATTTTTTCGATTTGAATATATTAATGCATAAAAGAATTAACACTAATTCGGTACATAAAATTATTAATAATAAAGCCTTTATTTTCTGAAAATTAACAAACAATTTGTAAAATTAATACATAGTCACTTACATATGGTTGAAAAAAATTATACATTTTAAATCAGTTCTTACAATAATAGATCAAGTCAGTATAAAGAATAGTTTTGATAATGAACACATACATATTATACATTTTATCAAAAAATAGTAAATTATTACAAATATCACTTTCACATAATTCAACAATGTCCATAACTAATTGAAATGAAAGACATGTTAAAATATATATTAATATAAATACTATGGATAATAATAATATAAGTCGCATTTATTTTCTATCAATAAATATTTTTGAAACATAACAAATGATTTTAAAAATTTTCTGGCAAATGTTTGCAATTGTTTTATATAAGCTTTCCAAATTCTCTATATAAAGTTTTCTAAAATACATTGAACAAAAAAAAATAACAATTTAAGGTATAATTCAATTATGACAATTTTTTTAGAGAAGTTAATAATGGTGATTTAAAAGCATTTTTAATTTTATTGAATGTTTATTTTTTTGCTTTTCCTTTGAGATTGTCACAAATGAACAGCGTGAAATAAAAATTCTAGAAAATTAATTAGTAGTATCACTAGAAATTTGATTAACGATAGAGTCACACGACTGGTTTTTCTTTCGATTTTTCATCTTCATTTTTTTGGAAGACTTCTTGGACTTTGTCTGTTCAACTTTCAAAAATTGTTTCTTGCTTTTCACGTAAATTCCATTAGCCTTTTGCTTATTGTTCAATAAAATGGATCGAGACGATGTTGTTTTTATAATTTTTTGATCAAGAAAATTTTCATCTGGCGATTCGCCAATTTCAGGACGAGTTTTTACTACTTTTGGTCCAGCCACTTTTAATCTTTTCGAGCCTTGCTTAACAATTGTTGTTAATTCCATGCTTACACTCTGTTTTTGAATAAGATTATTCGTAATTTTATTTTTAATAACTGGCCGACGTGTCTTAGCTTGTACCACTAGAGTACATTTATTCTCGAAACAATTGTTTGTCTCCATTGTTGGACGATAGTCCACAGTTTTTTGAAATTTCTTTTTCACTCTCAATTGATTTTTGGTGTGAATTTTTGAAATTAGAGATGTATTTTGAACCGTAGATTTTTGATTCGATGAACTCGGTGCTTTTATTGGTTTGCGATTTATAATTTGCCGGGGCTTTTTGTTGGTTTTAATTTTCTTTATAGCCGTGTACAATGATGCTGTTTTTCGAACGACACACGGCTTTTTTATGAGATTAATTTCAATCTTTGGTGAATTCTCATTCGAAGCTGAATTTTCCACTGTCATTTTAATTTCCTCTTCTGGATTATTCTCTTGTTTACTACTGACACTTGTTCCACTTATTCCACTGTTCTCCTGTGGATCAAATGAAAAAGTTTTGTAAACTTTTGATTGGATAAAATTTTGTACTGTGTACGTAGGAATATCTTAAAAATCAGACACTAAAATTTCATTTATTAAGAAGAAGTAACTGAAAAATTTTGCATGAGAGAGAGAGATTAAATATTAAAGTGTGTTATCAGAACAAAAAAATTATAAGTTAAAAAGAAATTATTAAGACCACTTACTTTGAATAAAATAGAAATCTGAAATATATATAATTATATATATTTTTTATTATTGTTAGAAGATAAATTTTATTTCTGAGGAATGGATTTTGAAAGGATATGCCGAGTTTAATTTTATAGTTAGATTGAAATAGTGCAGAGGAAATATTATATACGGGAAAAGCGGTAACAAAATAAAAGCAAAGCAAATAAATATATTTGTAAAAAAGAATTTAAATTTATTAACAATTATTCAACACGATATAAACCGGCTGTGTACATTGTGTTTTCAATTGGAAATGTTTTTTTTTATAATTTTAAAAGTTTATCAGAAGACACAAAATTTATTATCAATTATTATAAATACCCTAGCGATTAATACCTTATAAATTAGTAACTTGATTAAAAATTTACAGCTTAAAGTACCTTCATACATATAACAGTATTGTCAAAAAAAAAAAAAAAAAAAACTTTCCAAATATTCCATAAATTGTATATACAATAATGTTCAAAATTAAAGGAGTTTTTTTTATTTTTATCACTAACCATTGAAAGTCTAATATAAAACTTCAATTTTCACGACGACAATTCCTATAGATGATCGCATCACCTTCATCCAATGATTTCACTGATCGATCGCTTAAATTACCAAGTACCTTTCGCTAGAGAAAGACATTATTAGACACATTATCAAATTCCAATTGTTCTTCTTCACAACCATGATTAATTCAACACTTTCTTTTTTTATTTATTCAATAAAGTCTGAGTTCATTGATTTTTATTTAATTTATTTATAATTGATGCTGTCTAAATTAAAAGTCGGGATTTTTTTTAAATATTTAGATTAAATTTCTAGTTTAAAATAAATCCCAGAACTTTTGAATAATTAGACAAAATTGATTTCAGACATTTGTAATGTCATTATAAATGTAAAATTGAATTATATTCCAGTGAGAAATTATTTAAGATTTTCAAGCAAATTAAACAATTTTTTCAATTAATAAAATAAATAATAATATAATAAAAGACTTACGGGTATATTATAATTGGTAAAATAAATATAAAGAAATTTTTTTAATTTCTCACTGAAAAGAGTAAAAAAAATTACTTTTCTTCAAAAAGTGAACTACCATTGAAAATTGTTTATTTTTCTTTAAATTTACTTTATACTTTTTTGACAATTTTCAACTTAAAGAGTATTTTTGAAACATTTAGTAATGAATGTGAATGAAGATGAAATTGATAGTTATGTACAAAATTTAATTCGTTCTGGGAATTTTTTAACTAAACGTATAATATTAAGCTTAATAAAAAGTACATTAAAAAATATGTCTCTACAGTTTAAAAGAAAGCATTTGTATCATTTCATAAAAAAGTATATATTTAAAGTTTAATTTATTAAAAATATTTCTGGAGTAATAAAAATTTACATAGAAAAAATTCTATCTTGAAGAACTAATTTCCTCAAAAAAATCTATTAATAGTTGCTATTAAAGTTAATTACATTAATAAAAAAGTTTCATGGATATTCCCTAAAAGTAATTATATTGAACATAAAAAATTATAAAATTAAATTTACAAAAAAGTTACATATTTACATATAATTTTCAATCAATAGTGAAAAAATTACACAGAAAAAATTTCTTTCTTCTGTATTCTGTCAGTTTAATAATATTGGAAGCCTGTCATGTGGTGCAAATGAAACAAACATGTGTAATGAATAATTAATTAAATATTTGAAACGATCCATTTGTCTCTTTAATAGATCGAGAGGTTATTAATTGAGAAGTTAATTAATTAATTAATAGCTCGTCGAATCAAGTTTAAAAAAAGGCTATATGCAAATTTATATGTATATAAAGACAAGTGTAAAATTTACAAAGGCACATTGCACATGAAAGTTAAAACTGCACTGGAAATACTGTCGATAAGTTTCCTTAAAGTCTATAATTATTATTTATTATTATTATTATTAATTATTGATACAATTTTGTATGGCAAAAGCTTGAGTGTCATGCTAATCCGGACTTATAAGCATCCAGAATTAATTGCCATTTTTTGTCAATAATTTTTGTCGAGAAGGAATTATTGTCAGACGAAATCTCTCTCTCACATTTTTTTTTCTAATCAACGTATTTGTGATTTTACGTTTAATAAACTAGTTAATTTCCAAATAACTATATTTGTGTAACTAGTTTTAATCTCCAGGTTTAGAGATGAATGAAACGCAAATGATGTTATTACATAGAAAGTACTTTTTTTCTAAACATTTGCGTTTCTCACTCATGGTGTGTAAGCAAAAGCGTATTGCATTTAGGCAGTATTGTAAGCATTTTCAGTCAACAAACAGCGCACTGTGTAATGTCCGAGTTGATAACGTCATGTTCAGTATTTTTATTGAAATTTACCTTGTGAAGTGGCTTGTGAAACGGCGCGGTACAATTGCTGGTATATGTTAATTTTAAATAGGACTTTAAACCCCTCAGCGAATGATATTGGCTATTTGATAGACGACTGTTGGGATTGCTGCCTGTTAAATCTAAAATCGAGGGTCCTAACGCTGCTCCCACCTGAAAAATCATTTAAAAATTATTATTATTCATATTCGGAGCAGTTGAGAATCCCTAAAATTCTATTTGCTATTATTTGATGCATCTCTTAATTTATAATTGTAGTCAGTCAATTAAATCGAAATTAATTTAGTTGTGATTTTCGAGTTAATTTAATAAATCTTACTTCTTCATAAACCGCTGGAGTATATTTTGGAGGAACGTAAATTGGCGTTTGAATTTTGCTAATGCTATCGCGCACTCGTGGTGGCAATGCATTAATTAATCGACCAGAATTGTAATTACACTCAAGAGTGTAACTTCGAATCAAACCCGTTAATTTATAAACTGCCACTCGACCTGATCCTTCTCTCGACATTCCATCCCTTTTGTCTCTGCAAAATTCCAGACAATTAGTATTTGATTTTCATTAGTTCATCACTGTAGATGAAGATAGTATTAAACGCATCTGAATGCACAATGTTAAACTTACATTAGATACATATTTCTCTCTGCAAAGTTGCAGGAAGTAAAGTGAAAATTTGGATTATTGAGGGACATTAATTTTGGTAGTAGTAAACAAGAGATTGATTCCTCAGAATCATCGAAATAATTTCCATACATGAAAATTCCCTTTTTGGAAGCGTGACCATGTAAATCGATATAAAGAAATAGTCCAGAATCTTCTGGATCTTTAGGCTGTTTTTCTACTCCAATTAATTTATAAGATCTTTTATTGTCTGCAGTTTCTGGTCTTCGTTTTTCCTCCAAACGATCCTTAGATTTTTCTAAAAAGAAATTCAAAATTGGGTCCAGATCATAATAGTCAAATTGATGACAAATATTCATTTTTCTAAGATGAAAATCTTACCTCGTAAAATGTTTTCTTTAGCTTTATGGCATTTGTCATAAGTTAGATCACTTTTACTTTTTTCATCGAGCGACATCAAAGTGACCTAAAAATTTGTTTGTTTGGTTAATTTTAATAGACGAGACATCGAATTAAGATATAGAAGGAAATTAAAAAATGGATGAATTAATTACTTGTTCGAGTAGATGATTAGTTGTATCTCTAACTACGTTAGTTACACTTTCCGGAATAATTAAGTTGCTTTCGCGATTCACTTCTAAACTTACGTGAGATTTTTCGATTTTTTGTTCAGTCTCTTCTGGCAGCTTGTAGAAATTATGGTAATACCTAAATTGTGATAAATTAGTTGATTTTTTTTTAAGTTTTCTTTCTACACACACATTTTTTTTGTATTTTTTTAAATTTATCATGACAATTGCAAACCTAATTAAAGTTCTTGCAGCGAATATCGTTGGATGATCAGTTTCTGAAGGATTCAAATATACCCTGTTTAAATTAACACCTTTGGTGTCCATTCGATAGTGACCTCTTGCAACCCCGTCTGGATTTAACATTGGAATCAATTTGAACACGTAAAGTCGACGTAAAGTTATAGCTATTGGATCTTCCCGATTGAGTAAAAGATTTAGAAGACCATTTAGAACGAAACTCGAAGGCGTTTCTCCGGGATGTACTCGTGCACTTATAAAAATGACCTAAAACAAAAATTATTAATTTAGAATTTGATTCTTGCAGTTCAGATTTAATGATTCACTAAAAAGGCAATTCACCTTTTTATTTTTGAATTTGAATGGTCTCAGATCGTTATTTTCCGGGAATAAATTCATCAGCCTATCCTCTCTCTCCATTGATATGTTTTGATACGAACTTATAGTTAATAATTCGAGTCTACGACCCTCTAATGATTTAATGACACATTCTCTATGATAGTAAATATCATCCACAGAAACAATAGTCCTCCTAGACAATCTTGACTGAATTTTTTTCAATTGCGTTTGTAAATCGTTATACGTGAATGGATACGTAAACGCGAAATATGTTATGGCTTTGGGATTATCAGGAGTTCGATAAGTAAACGATAAAGTAAATTCATTACTTTTTTCGTCCAACTACAAAAATAATAATAGAATTATTTCTTTGTGAAATATTAAATTAAACAATTTTTAATTTAAGATAGTTCAAGGAATAAACGTATATTTACCGCGTAGATGGGCTTATCTCGAATCCGTTCCCATTGAGGATGTCCTGGCAAGACTTTATAAACAGGGCACATGCCTTGGCTAAACATTTTTACCTGTTTATTGAGATTAATGACATTAAGTCGAACAAATGCTCCCGGTTTTTCAGCCTTGACTCCAAAGTAGAACCATGTTCTATTACTATTTTCATATTCTGTTCCATGACAATCGTGTTTCGTCCACAAATTAAATTCATAGTCGAGACTCTCTTCGACAATTCCATTCTTAGAGGATTTACTGTCGTTTTCATTTTCCCCTGCAATGTGTCAATAAAGTTAAAGGTAAAATCAACTTGTTGTCAGTTGTTATTAAATTATTATTTTTTTACATTTTATTTATACATAGGTACAAAGAAACAAGTGAAATTAAAAATTCTATACAGAAAAGGAAATGAAAATTAATTACCGTTGTCGTTTATTGCGTTGATATCAACTTGTATAACTTTAGCTAAGTTTGCAGAATCGAAATTATTGTAAAACACAAAACCTCCACTAATGAATCCTTCAGCCATGTCTGTCATTCTGGGTCAATATTAATTAGTTGACCTATTGTGATATAATTAAAGACAAAAAAAATAATTTGAGATTAGGGTAAATTTTACAACAAGCAAATGTTGTATGACAAACGTAAAATTAGACACTTGATAGAGTCCTTGGCAGAGATCATATGATTTCTATTTACATTCTTTTTACGGAAGCTAATGACCTATAGAGAATAAAATGTCTCTAACCTTCAGAGTAAGGAAAATTTCCGATTTTTTCGATATTTCCATATGAAGTGAATTGTAAAATAACATTCTTGAGATAAAACACTGGCTTTCTAATTTATTTCATTTCTTTTTGTAATAAAACCATTTGATTTCTTAAATTCACTCTTTTTCAACAAAACGTTCAATCATTTCGGACGAGTTCATTTTGTAACTAGTCCTGACTTGATGAAGTTTGTCTGCTATACTTGACCTCATTAAAAATATCAATATAAAAGTTATGTTTGTGAACAAAGTTTTTCTTCATAATTTTATGCCCAAAAATCATTATTTGTTTAATATAACGTTTAATATTTAAACAATTGTTTAATAAATTGTTTTATTTAACGTTATGTTTTTATTAAAAAACTCAATATTAATCTACTAGTAAATTTATTTAAACGATCTTTTCGTAATTTTTTCAAAAGTATTAAAAATAAAGAAAGAGACCATAATTCGTTTCAAAATGGTATTTTTTTTCTCAATTATATATTTTTGTTTAAAAAAAGAATTATATGATTTGAATTTCCCGCCGTGTGTTGCGCATGATGATCGATACAAACTGCGAGAGTCAAATACATTACTAATTACTCGCATTCATTTGCTATTTTTTGCATATTCCAAACAATTTTCGTGGTAAAAAATTATAGTGAACAACTTTTTATGATTTAACAATTATTTATAACAAAAATTAAAATAGTTTAATCAGTGAAAAAAGTTTATTCAGTGGTTTAGTGCATTTTTCCTCCGCGTGTCGAACGGGTCGAACATTTTCAGGTGGAATAGTTCTTTCGTTTTATCTCGTGGAAAGAATTTCCACTTACGGAGACAGTTTTATCGTTTAATTGTACATTATGCCGAAAAATAAAGGTAAGTGTTTCTATTTTCAGTGACATTATTGTTTTTTGCATGATTTCTAAAGTTAAAATCAATTGTGTTTATTAGTGAATTGTCGAAATTTGTGAAAAATGTGGTTAGTACAAAAACTAACCTGTCAATGTCAAACTTAAAGATGACGCGATGTTTCTTGTTATTTTCTAATTTTTTTCCCTCATTGGTGAAATGAAAATGAATATTCTTGTGAATTTTAGGAAAGGGAGGTAAGAACAGGAGGAGAGGTAAAAATGAGAATGAAACTGAGAAGAGAGAATTGGTCTTTAAGGAGGACGGACAAGGTGAGTATTTTTCATCGTAGTTGATTTTATTTATTTATCAAAAACAAATTTTTCACTCTGGTGCTAATGGAATTGTAAAAATATGAAGTAATAATTTTGTAATTTTTGATATACATGTTAATAATTGAATTGAAGGGTGAATATTTTTATATGTTTGAGAATTTAATTTGTCAAGGATGCAAATTATGATTAATTTAATGCATTTTAATGAATGTACTAGAATTAAGTTTTTCCGTGTTTTCTATTTGTTCAATGTATCTAAAATCTATTATGTTTATCGCCTTTTACAAATTCACACAATATTATGGAATTGGTACAGATATTATTTAAAGTGTTTTCAAGTTCAAGTTTATCCATTTTTGTCTGAAATTCAGATAAGGTCGAACAAATAAGAGTCACTTCAATGATTTATGATTTTTTCCATTATTACCGAACGATTTAATTAATTGTTTTGGTCATTTTTGCGGAAACATTTTTTATATGACAAAACTGGAATTATTGTTTTAAATTTTCAAACATTTTCATAAATGTTGAGAAAAAAGTGTGAGTGAAAAATACTCTAAATGTCTGAGATGCTTGATTGTTAAAAAAGAAGAGACGGAGGAATTCCGAATGTTTGATGTTCCGACTGTTGAGAAAATAAGGAGTAAGAAAAGTTTGAATGTGTATGTTTTAAAAAATAAAGCATATCTAATTTGAAAATCTTAAATATTTCAGAATATGCTCAAGTAACCAAAATGTTGGGTAATGGTCGACTTGAAGCGATGTGCTTTGACGGAACAAAACGTCTCTGTCATATTCGAGGGAAACTTCGAAAAAAAGTGTGGATCAATCAAGGTGATATTATTTTGATTGGTCTGCGTGATTATCAAAATGCAAAAGCAGATGTTATTCTTAAATATACAGCAGACGAAGCTCGTAATCTTAAAACATATGGTGAATTCCCCGAAACTGGTAAGAAAACGTTTCCATCAATTTATAGGGTGTCTATAACACAAGCAAAACCTGTAATCCTCAGGGAAATTGTACATAATTTTTATTTCTTACAGTACGTATCAACGACACAGTCACATTCGTGGAAGATGGCTTTGACGAAGATATTGAGTTTGGTGATGAAATTAGCGATGATGATGAAGAGAATCCCGATAATGTATGTTTTTTTTCTATTAATTTTTACTTATTGCAAATATAAAAGATATGTGTTAAAAAATGTTTAACAGTAGGCGCTTCTGTTTATTTATTTAACGTAAAATTATAAAGAATTCTTTTCGTTTTACAGATCTGATGACCCACAGTCACAACAGTTGATAGGATTTAAAAAGTCGATAAAGTACTATTGTCGTTTGCTGGTGCAAATGAGGGATTGAAGTATATTCCTTTACACATTCAACGCTTATTTATCTTCTTGTATCTATAAATAAATCGTCACGTTTTCTCGGTCCATATTGTGTTCTCCGTAAAACAAAAAAACAAAAAAAGCAAACAAACAAAAATAAGCATTTGATTTCAGTTTATTTATAATTGTACAATTATTGTTAAAAAAATATTGCAATATTGCATTTAAACTGAAGTCATTATTGTGCTGAGGGAGCATATTGTAACAGTAAATATTGTAGGTATACAAATGTCTATAAATCCGTTTTGTTTTTTTATGTATTCAATTATTAGAAATTGGCTGCTATGAGTTGAGTCAATTGACTTTTTGTAAAATTAAGTATTAGAATTTTTGTTATTAACAGTAAATTATTCTTTTTTTCTGTTTTTGGAGGAATTTTTTTTTGTTAGTAGATCAATTTTAGGGAAATAATTGTGTTATAAGTTTAAACTTTTGGTAATATTGGATGATTATAGAGTATTAATGAAAATAATTTTGCGCTTTACGTTAGTGTCATTTAACTTTGAGATTTCTAGAGAAAATTTTTTATATTAAATTAGTACAGAATAAAGGAAAAGAAAAATAATTGTTTCAATTAGCTCGGAAATATGTAATATCGCTGACAATATTCACGACAGTATTGGTTTTTCGAAAGACGAAATAAATTTTTTTAACAACATATTTTTTTAATTTATTACTTTATGAATTAACAGACGTATTAAAGGAATTTACTATTTTCTTATCCCATTAACCAAAATTACTTAATTGTGTTGTTTGTTCTGCAAAAAGTTAATTATTAATTTAATGATAATTTAATTTCACTTTTTAATATTTCCATTTATATGTGGTATATAAAAAGTATCTATAATAGTTTTAATATTATGAAAATACAATGTCAAATTTAGTTAACAGGAAATCGGAAAAGAGGCAACATTCTTTTTTCTTCAGTAACATAGTAATTATAAAATTTAATTGTAATCATATGTAGTAAATTTTTTTTGAACCATTCAAAATTTATTAAATGAAAATAAAAATATAATAAAAATTAAACTTGTATTTTATATTATAAATAATTCAATGAGAGTAACAGCGAAAATTTTGTACTTAAAAGAAATAAGATGTGAATACTATATTTACCTTATTTAACTCAAAAACCGTTTATATATTGGATATGTGTGTTAATGACTTTTTTAAAGAGTGTATAACAATTTGCCAAAGGCAAATCTATACATTTTGATAAGATATAATTCTCTTTAAACTTGCATTGTGTCTTTTTTTTTAAGTACAATAAGTATTTCGTCATTTATTTAATAATTTCTTCATAAAAAAATTAAGTTTTTTCGAAACTGCACTTATTGTTTAATGTATTTATCATAATCTAAACGATAATCATTTAGATTATTTCAGTATTTTGCCATTCCTTTAAAAGAAGACTTTTTAAATAATTAATTAAATTATTTTTTAAATATACTTTACTCAATTCGAGAAATGGGGGAATGACCTGTGTCAAATTGCAAAGTAATATTACAAAAATCCAAAAACCCCAAGTAGTAGTTTTTGAGAAAGTATTTCAACTTTGTATATATAAAAGTTTATGTTTGGCCTGTTTGATCATTAAGCTATGCAAGTAGCTTAAAAAATATTAATTAACATATTTTTTACAGATTTGTGCGCTTATTTCTCATTGCTTCTTGTTCTGGACTATTGGGAAGAGAATTATTATATTGTGCATTTTAATTGGACTGGTTCAGGAAGTGGAACAAAAACAGAAGGAGTAACGCATCATATATCGCATTGATGAAGAAAATATCCGCAATTGGTAAGTTGCTCATGCTAATCTAATTTTTTTTTCAAATAAAATCAGTAATTTCAACAAAAATGTATGTAAATCAAGAATATTTGTTTATTTAAAAAATAATTCAGTACAGTATTTGTAAAATGTGCAGCATTATTATAAAGGTTTTCAATAGTTAAAATTAACTTTTCGTTTCGTTGATAGTATTATTTTGAAAGTTACTTTGTTCTTGATTTCATTTTGGTGGTGTTTATAATATTATTTTGTTCACCAGAAAACTGAATTTTTCTAACATTATTCACTGTGATAAAATATTTCTGAACAATAGGTGAAAAAAATTAATATATTAATATAACATTAAAGTTGTTTTTTTGATTTTGTGTATTGTGACTTTGAGACGATTGGAGATGAAGTTTTCGGAATAATTGAATCTTCTAAACATCCTTCCTTATTCTCAACTTTATCTGAAGTTTTCTTCTTTTCATCAGAATCTTTCTCCAAGCCAATATCAAATTTAATGTCTTCCATTATCATTTTAGCATCATCAGCTACTTCTCCATAAGCATGTTTAACGACCTTCATCACTCCCTTGAAAAATCCATCTTTGGTCTCCTTGGTTTCATCTGCCGTCTCTACTTTCTTTGTTTCTTTTTTTTCTTCTTTCTTCATTTCTTTCTTCTCTTCTTTCTTGTCTTTTTCTCCACATGAATGTGACAATTTCTCTTTTTCTGATTCATCGTCTGATGCAGGACTTAGAACATCTTTTACGTCTTCGATGATTTCCTCATAAACACCTCTGGCTGAATTTAAAATTCCAGAAATTATTCCATTAGATTCATTTGTTTTATCATCAGTCGTACAAGGTTTATTTTCTTCGGATTTTTTCTCATTAACATTGTTTATATTTTCTGACTTAGGCTCTGATTTACATGCACATTTAGACACCTGTTTAGGTTCAGGTTTAACATCACATGTAGGCATTTCAGGTTTTTGACAGGGAACGACAATTGGTTGTTTAGGTTCACATTTAGGTTGTGGTTTAGGTTCACATTTAGGCATTTCAGGTACCACAATCTGCTGTTCTTGACACGGAACTACAGTTGGTGGTTGAGGTACACATTTAGGTTGTGGTTTAGGTTCACATTTAGGCTCTGGTTTAGGTTCGCATTTAGGTTGTGGTTTAGGTTCACATTTAGGCTCTGGTTTAGGTTCGCATTTAGGTTGTGGTTTAGGTTCACATTTAGGCATTTCAGGTACCACAATCTGCTGTTCTTGACACGGAACTACAGTTGGTGGTTGAGGTACACATTTAGGTTGTGGTTTAGGTTCACATTTAGGCTCTGGTTTAGGTTCGCATTTAGGTTCACATTTAGGCTCTGGTTTAGGTTCGCATTTAGGTTGTGGTTTAGGTTCACATTTAGGCATTTCAGGTACCACAATCT
>JUFY01033118.1:0-13436 GCA_001855655.1 Leptopilina clavipes
AGAGTGGTTGAAGAACCATGGGTTGTAGTAGCAGCCGATGTTATGGGTCCTTTCCCCCGTAGTAAATCTGGGTATCTTTACATTTTAATTTTCCAAGATTTGTTTACTAAATGGGTGGAATGTGTACCTCTTCGCTCAGCTGTAGGTAAAAAGATCAAAGAATCATTTCAAGAAAATATTATCAATAGATGGGGAACTCCTCAAGTTCTTCATACGGATAATGGAACTTAATTCATTAACGGTATAATGGAATCTCTAGCTACAGAATATATAATAGTCTATACCACTTCCCCACCCTATCACCCACAGTCCAACCCGGTGGAACGTGTGAATTGAATGTTTAATACTATGATTGTCTCGTACATAGGTAAAGATCACAGAATGTGTGATGAACATCTGTCAGATTTCAGGTTCGCCTACAACACCTCATATCATATCTTAAAAAATTGGATAATTAAAATTTTGGATGCGTCTTTCGTTAGTCATTCTAAATATTTCAATAAGAAAATACGTGAATTCGGATATAATATCGATGACTTAGTACTTACTCGTAATCGTTAATTATCATCTAAAGAAAAACATTTATCGGATAAATTGAATCTAAAATATAAAGGTCCGTTTAAAATTACAAAAATCCTTTCTCCTACCGTTTACCTAGTATCTAACCTCGATGAATCCAAAACCTTTAAAGCGCATATACAAGATTTAAAGCCTTACATTTGCTAAGATTATTTATTTCCTTTTATTGCTTTGTTACAGATTAAAAATTTTACCAAAAATGGATCATCTCCAAACGATCTTCAAGAGTCTCGAATTGGAGTGCTCATCCGACTCTTCTTTAAGTGACGATTCTTCCATCGTCTCTTTCGACCTTCCTCTTCCGGCGTCCAGTGATCCTCGCCCTGCGTTCCGCACACTCGTTTCTCGCAAAAGAGAAACTACTTCGCCTTCTGTTTATAGATATGTTGTTAATCGTGCAACAATCCTTCGACTTCTGTCAATCATCATGTTGCCTTACATCCTACATTTCCTTTAACTTCCACTAACCATTCTATCTGTTTACCTAAGCCTGCCAAGATCCCTTCACCCTCGTTGAAAACACAAAACCTTCTTTGGATAGCCCAATCTTAAAAGAAAATTTTGTCTATCTCGACAAAAAGAAAATCCCATTTTTGCTCGATATAAAGGTCAAAAAACCCGAAGGTGTGACGGGAGAGATACTTTTTTGGCTCTTAAAGACGGTATTAAAGGAGGTTGGCGCTGCTTAGAAGCAGGTCACTTCATAAAAGACTGTCCCGCTCCAGCCCTATACCCAGTTTGCTATAACTGTGGCAAAAGTCAGGTTACGGTGGCTAGCTGTCTAAATTGAGCGGAGGATTACCACAAATATGGACCATATACGCGACGATTCTTATCCACAGGACAAAAACGCCAAGGGCAAAAATTATCTGTCTTTGTTGTCTCTCACTTTTAATATTAATTTCATTTTGTTTATTTCACATTATCCAACTATTCAATGTTTATCCATTGCTTACCACACTTATTTTGACACTGTTTTTACAACCGGTATTAAAAATAGGCAAATGGTCCCAGCGTTATGTTGAACAGCCTAAAGGGTAATTAAACTCTTCAACTGTCGGCAAATGTTGCTAAGAACCCATTCCTATTGCATTTAGGTACTTCAAATTTAACCACAAAAAGGTCTATGGGTCTTAAAGACCCATGAGTGGTAAGCGAGGGTTATTTTAGTTTTAATTTGATTATATGAGATTTGTAATGTCGAAATAAATATTTTCTCATAATTTTATTTGATAATATTAATTAACCTTATTATTTTAAATTTATGTTCAATGTTGGAATCTCAGAGTGTTGCATTTCGATTGACATTTGGAATATTCAAGATTATCAAACCTTTTAGAAGGCTTCGTTATATTTTTTAGCCGTTGCTCGGAACTCTTATTGCTGCGGGAAGCCAAGGCCCATATGATTCAACTTACCCCCCAAGATATTATGTCAATTTGGAGTTGGAAGATCGTCAGTTGACCAGCCATATTTGCATATCTGTCACTTAGTCTTTGGAATTTCAATATTAATATTCAGATTGTGACAAGGATTATATTGGAGGAGAATTATAACGATTTACCATCTTGCGTCGAATGAATGGAGGAAACTTATTAATTCATTTTCAAAAACAGCTCAAGATCCCGCCAAATTATCAAAACTTTGTTTCATTTGGGACATATGGATTTCTGCATTATAGACCATCCATCAGTTTCGAACATCGAAACTGATGGAAACTTATGTTAAAAGTGTCTTTTCTTTTACTTTAGTTTCTTTCATTTTGACTACATTTTGTTGATTAACGCTAAGCCCTTTACACCATTTACTCTTTCCCAGGTAACCTTTAAATTTTGTCACTTTAATTTCAATTAATCTAATCGCTTTCGCTATTTTACATTTTTAATTTAGTTCCCTTTGTTAATTTTTTTTTGATTTGGTTTTAAGAAATAATAAGGTTACAAAGTATATTAACAAAAATAATTAAAAGAAGATTTACAAATAAGAAAAAAATTTAAATGAAAAAGATTAAATTAAATATTTAAAGTTAACAAGTTTTATTACGTAGAAAAGATATAAGGGGGTTGACCCGTGTGACGGCCGTTTTTTTACCTGTTTTTTGGGAATTTTTTTTGAAGAGCGATTAAAACTTACAATTTTGAATTTTCTACCATGTATTTAGTAATTATTGAAGTACATTTATAAATTTTTTCAAGTAAAAATAATGAAAATTTTCCGTGATACAGCGCGGGGAAGCAATTCATTTTAAAAAAAAGTACATCATTGGTCGCCACGATTCCGACCGACTGAGTGATCAGAAATCAAAAAATAAAATACTATTTTAATCTGTGTCACTGTAGCTACAAGCCAAACTAGGATTATTTGAAAATATTTAAAAATAAAATTTTTACGCGACTTTGAATTTTTATTTCTAAAAAAAACTGTATTTTGAACCTGTTTTGTTGTATAAAAAAAACGACTTGACCTTTTTTAATTATCTAGTTCAGCTTGTTGCCCACATGTGCTGAACATACCCTATAAATTTCAAGGTGATCGGTCAAGTCGTTTTTGAGATATCATGGCGACCAGTTGAAAAAAAGTGGTTTCGAGAAAAACGAGTCTGAAAGTTCAAGTACGAATCACGCCATGAAATCATGACTTACCACTAATCTGCGATGCCTGGACCATACAAGACGATTGGATCCGCTATTTTGAATTTTTCAAAACGGACTCAAATTCGTAATCAGCTACCCCAAAAACCCCCTATGTAGAAGGTTTAATTGAAATTCAAGAAAAAATTTTTTTTCGCATTTTAGGCACTTTCTGTGAATTGTAGCCGCACCTAAGGGTTTAACGACATCAAATATCGAAAATTCCTTCTAACCACATATTCTACATAAGTTGTAGATGCGATTTATAAAAAAAAAAAATTTCGATTTTTTGAACCCATCACACGGGTCAACCCCCATAAGCTTTAATCGTTACCGAGTTAATTTCGAGTGCGCAATTACAACATTTGTTCACATTCTTCCTGAGTTTAAACAATAGATTTTCTAAGCGTTACGTGAGGTTGTTCGGCTAATATTCTGACTATTAGATTCCCAAAATATCAATTATTCTTAGGAGCCGTTCTAGAAATGGCTCCTGGACTATCGTCACTGAACGGGACTAGATTTCATGCACGCTACACGGAAAAAATCTTGGGCGACTTTCAATGCCAAACGTGCGAAAAAAACAAACCCTTCGTTAGGTGGTGCTACGATCTCATTTTTTAAAGCTGCATTCCCATGTTGGTAGCGCTGAACACCTAAGTATTGAGACCCTAAACCTTGGAGCTCCAATAGCCACATCTTAAGCGACCAGCACTCCCAACTTGGAAATATAACTTTCCCAAATCACAATCGTGCCACACTCCTACAATTTTATCCAAGTTAAAACGGCAGGTCGCCAAAGATTCTTTCCGTGTAGGGATCGCTCGTATGGAACGATCAAGATTAGATATTAGGTTGCTGCTTGACATTCATGCCCCACGCGATGTGGAAGTACCCACAGTCTAACTACTTTGCACTAGGTTTAGGAAAGGTATCCATTTCGCTAGACGCGGAGGCACCCACAGTCTAGCTACTTTATACAGGGAGGTAAGACCGCTCACCGTTAACCCGAGAAGTGCCTCAAAGCAAGTTTCCTAAGACGATCTTAGGAAATTGTGAGTACAGGCGATGTATATATATAGGATTTTCTTGGCTAGCGAGGTTTGATTAGCTAATAAAGAAATTTCGATTTAATAGAATATTTGTATATCATGTGCCTAATGAACTGAAAAGTAATGTCCAATCATTACATCTTACCCAATCCTTTAAATACCCTCAAAAATTAATGTACAATGAATATACTTATGCGTACTCAACTAAAATTAAATTCAAAATACGGAAGTAATGTGACACCGTGCGGAATATTTGGAACTTCAATTATGAACATTTCAATCCAGGATACAGAGAAATCTACAATATCTGTTAACTGCCATGGCTGTTTGAGCTACGGGGACAAGAGGCCAATAACCAAAACCAACCAACCAAATTATTCGTGTAAATAAAAATTCGAACAAATGAAGATTGGTAAAATAGAAATTATGTCATTTAACAACTCGAATTACTAAAAATTCTGTGAAATGAGAATTCTGCTAAATAAAAATTCGTTTTAATAATAATTCATTTAAATAAAAAGTAGGTTTAATAGAAAATCTGCTAAAAAAAATTCAATTACATAAAAAATCTGTTAAGTAAAAATTCATATTAATTTAAAGTCGATTAAACAAAAATTCGAATAATTCGTCTAAAAAAATTCTAAATAATGAGTTTTAGATAATATATTTTGATTATCGGAAATCAGAAACTGTTTCCCCATACAATATTTTTAATGTAATGTCGATTAAAATAACAATAATGGTTTATGCTGAAAATTGATCATCTTTTTTCTTTTTATTCTAAATTAATTATACTCTTGTCAAATGTTGCTAAGGTCACTTTTTCACAGCGTATCATGTATTTTTTATTAATATAGGGTCAAAATAAGTCAAACCGGCCACATTAAAAATTTTTGTCTCCGATTTTTAAGTTAGCTATGGATTTTGATAGATACATGAGTACACTTTTACCCCCTAAAATATTTTTCAAAAATATTTATTTTAGAAGTAATCAGGGGTTAAAATTTTAGGTTATTTTTTATTCTTTTCATTATTACTCCGAACGAAGTGTCTATACGTCCGGCTAGTCGGACAAAAAGTTTCGTCTAATCGTCCGGATATACGGACGTTTAGCTCTCAAAATGTTTCAACCGGCTATTTACTGGCAGTACTGGTGATAGGTAGTAGACAGTATCCGGATAAAATAATAAAGTTTAAAATTTTTCCGTCTATCAAGAAGCGACCTAATTCTATAGTAACACCCAATTTTAAAAATTATATGTTATAAATTTAGAAACCATATAAATTCAAGTTGTATTAATTATATAATATTTTTTTATTTAATTGTAAGTTTATAAAAGACATTAATTTAAAAAAGTCTTACACATAAAATTTCTCTAGATTATTACATTCAAACATTAGTGGAACGTTCTTGACATTTTTAGGTTATGAAATGTATATGTACATATGTATGTATATATATATACGTGCGCGCGCTTAAAGGTGCTTTTATACCTCCGTTGTTTTGGGGGAGCACCTTAAAGTGTTGGTAAAAATTGGTAAGAATTGGTAAGAATAAGGAAAATTCAAAATTAATTTGATAATTAAATATAAAAACATAGGATAATAATAGTAATTATACTAATAACTTACTGGATAATTATATAATATTTATTTTATTGTTATTAATATTTTATTTATCATTTTTTATAATAAAAATTAATAATAATAAAATATACAAAATGAAATCAGCTTTTTGTTTTTTTTAATATTAATGAAAAATGTTGCCCGCAAAGTTTAGAAATATATTTTTTTAAATAAATAATGTAAGTCGCAGGCAAATGTTCATTTATTTATTTATTAAAAAATATTTCTATAAACTTAAAATACACCATTTTTATAAGTTTATAACTCTTAAAAAAATTATTTTGAACAAAAATATGTTTTAAATGATGGCGCGCTTTTCGAACAAACGTAAAAGTGGAAGCATGCGCAGTTTTGTATCTTGTTCGGCAACAGCAAGAAGACTGAAAGGAATCTTTATATATACGTAAAATACGTCTTGTACACAGAAGTGGCGCGATAGTAATAATTTGATGATTTGTGGTGATATATATAAGTGAATTTTGATTTTTTGAACAAAATGTGCAACATGAGTGCAGGAGACGTAGAAGTTTGTAAGTAAAAACAATAATTTTCTTTGAAAATTTTGACAAAAAACCAGTCTAAGCATGCATAAGCTTGCTTTCATTTGTTTTTAATGTCCACATGGCCCCAAAGTTTTGAACGTTCAATGAACAAAAGTGTTTCTCCTCCAACTTATTCCTTATTCCTTATTATAAAATAGTAATTATTTTCTTAATAAGTTTAAATTATACAAAAAATGTATAATAAAAATGTTATAAAATTTTCGAAAATGCACTTCCTCGCAATATGTTAAAGCCCAAACAGCACGGTATATCACCTGACTGACACGGTGATATCAACGAGGAATATTCCTGTGACATTCAAGGAAAATCAAAATGTCCGCTTCATGGTGATATTCCGCGGTGACACTGAGGGAATATTCCCGTGACATTCGTGTGACATTCAGGTGAAATTCGTGTGACATTCAGGTGATATCCCTGTGACAATTAGGTGATATTCATGTGATATTCAGGTGATATTCCTGTGATATTGAGGGGATATTCCAATTTTTATTTTAATAAAAATAAAATTAAAAAATTTATTTTTTCGTTTATTTTTTTCAATTTTTCGCTGCTTTGTCTGATTCCTTTACGTTAACGAATCAATTTTTGAAAATAAATTTGGAGGGACTGGGGATTGAACCCGGGTTTTCCACGTGCCAGCTGAACACCTAACCACTAACCTATCTAACAACTGCAGATGAAAAAAGAAATCTTCCTCATACCCTGCAATCTCAATTCTGCTTACAGGGTATAAGGAAGATTTCTTTTTTCATCTGCAGTTGTTGGATAATCATTAAAAAATATATTTTTTTTAAAAGTTGTGCCATAATTAAGTATCAGAGCCGCCAAACGGGCCAAAAATAAATCGTAAATATATTCAATTTCCCGCGACCACCAAGCATAGAACATGTGCAGGCACGTGTAACATAAGTATTAAAATTATTATTATATATAATAATAATAATTATTATTATTATTATAATTATTATTATCATTATTATTACTAATATCATTATTATTAAATATTAAAGTAATAGTATTAGGTATTAAAGCATTTACAATTCTAACCTTAAAATAGTTTTATTTCTTGAGCAGTATTATAAAGAAAAAATTGCATATCACTTATTTTTTTAATTCTGATATCATTTCATATTGAATTTCATTTTTGTAGAACTTTTAAAGGAGCACATTGCGAAGTTTTCATTACTTTTGTTGTGAGTTTATCTGGAAATAGTTTTGTCGTAAAAGATTTGAACCTTTGTTGTGAGTTTATCTGGAAATAGTTTTGTCGTAAAAGATTTGAACCTCGATCACAATCATCCTTGCACTAAGGTAAGAAGTTATTATTTGATAACATGATAAAACTTTGAAAAATTTTGTCCTTTGCAGTTCACATATATGTAATTATTTAAACAATTTAAATTTTTTCGGGTGTGTGGTTTTTTATTGAGAATATGTTAAAAAATAGTTTGAAAATATTGGGATTACATAAAAAAAATTTATACGGTTGAAATGCTACATAGATTTGTATGGATTATAATGCAGAAAAGGTAATTAAAGAAATTATTATTGATTTATCAATTTTTAAATAAGCTCACATTTTTAGGAATTATACGAAAATCTTCCTAGGAATCGAAAATTGGATGAGGAAACAACAAAAAAAGTCGCAGAATTGCATGAATTGGGTGTTTCTAACAAAGTCATCCAAGCGAAAATCCATAGTGAAACTGCAAAACAAATCACAAGCAAAGATGTAAGCAACATTGCAGCGGCGTTTACAGAAAAGGGCTCAGACGATTTAAAAAAATCAGTCAGCTTGTTAACGGAAACTTATGGTAAATATCGAACATATTTCAATTGAATTTTTCTTTATACCCTTTATAATATTTATTTACTTTATTACCCTTTATACCCTTTTCTTTACATTGAAAAATAAGAATTTTAAAATTATAATAACAAATTCAATTACTATTATCGATTAAGTAATCACAAAAAATATCTGCTTCTTTCACAAAGAAAGTATGTGTGCCTCGATCAATTTTATATGAAATGTAGTATAAATAACTAAATTTTCATTACATTTCTATGATAATTAAAAATTTTCTATGACGACAATTTTGTTATACAGATAATTGTAAAAATTAATTTAATAAGGTAAGTGTGTAAATTACTGCGCGGTTTTAATCACGTTAATTTTGAAATGAAAATAGGACATTTCTGTTGAATAAAGTGAACTTGTAACTTATTACACTATAATATTTCATGTTATTTAGATATTGAAAAAAAATTAAAACCTTCTAAAAATACATTATTTAAATCCATTTAAGCAATTAAAAACGACATCTAAATTTTGCTTAAAAAAGAAACTGCGTGTTTTTGTCAGTTTCTGCGTGTGAATTAATGTGTCGAAAATAACGTGTATTTAGAGGTTAGAATGCCTGCATTAATTGAAGTTAACGAAAAACAAAAAATGTTTTAATTACTGCGGTAAGTAAAGTTTGCTCTTAAATAATTAAATTAATAATTGTATAAACGAGCATCTTAATATATAATTGCATTAAGGAAGGTCTAAAATAATTTATCTAATCATTCTAAAACATTTATATTAACTTAAAAAGTAAATAATAATTATTTTTTAATAACCGCAGTAATTGAAGCACTCGCAGCAATTGACACACTTACTCTATATAAAAAAATCATAAAAAACATCCATCTAATTAATTTTTTTGTTTGTTAAAGTTATAAACAATTTAATTTTTTACTAATCCTTTTTCTCTGACCAATTTAAAAATTTTCCTTTCTAAAAAATTTTTCCCTGACATTACCATTACCCTGAATTTTCTATTTATAAACACATATACTTAAATCTTTACTAGGTGCGGAATGTCGAATTTATACAGATGATAACCAACTTTTTCAAGGATTATTTTTCTGTACAAATGCTATGAAAAAAATGATGGCTGCATACCCTGAAATAGTTTTTATAGACGCTACATACAAAGTTCTAAAAATGAGAGCCGCGTTATATTTAATGCTCGTAGAAGACTCCGACGGCAGCTCAGAAATTGTGAGTGTCTGTATTTTGATGTCCGAAGACCGAACAACGTTTAACGCTTTTAAAGTGGTGGATAAATATTAGTATATATACATTGTTTTAGATTAATATGGTACCCAACCATTTTCCCGAATAACTCTTTACCCGATAACCTCTTTCCCGAATTATTTTTCCGCGAATTACTTTTTTTCGAATTACTTATTTCTCAAGTAACTTTTTCCTGAATTATTTATTTCTCCAGGGTGTCTAGCGACCTGGAATTCCTTGAAAACCTGGAAAAGTTCTTGAATTTTTCATCAGGTCCTGGAATTTTTTAAGTTGTAAATGATCTCCAGTTACAAAAGTATAAAAGGTTATGAAAAATATCTTAAATGAAGATGTTTGCATTGCATATGCAAATTTAAAAAAAATATTTTTTATTCATTTCTTTTTTACGTTCGAAAAGTGTTTTAAATGGTTAATAAAACTGATTATACTATTGAAAAATTTTATAATGAATTTTATTGGACTAATGATTTAAGATTTAATATCATTCATTTATTGGTAAGAATTCCAATTTAATTTATTTAATTATGCAAAAAAAAATTTTTTTAATCTCCGTTATTTAATATATTGTAATTATTATTTGATAGACTGCCTGAAAAGAAAATTGTTTAAACTTTGAAACGTTGGAGAAATGAAAAAATAGATGTATTGTCCGAATGTCTTCGTTTTATTAACCATTTAATATTTTTATTTGAATTTGTATGTATATTTGTTTATAATTTTTTTGTAAATGATTTAAATTTGGGTCGTTTTATATCGACTTAATTTTTAAGAAATGTGATACTTTAAAAAAATATAATTTTATATGCTTTTAGAAACTTATTTCATAATAATTTCTTTAAAAAAGTAATTTTTCTCAAAAATTATATTTTTAAAATTGATTGTTCTATAAAAAATATACAACTTCAAATTCATTTATCAGCATTAATCAGCATCAATTAGTGAATTTCAGAAGTTCAAAATGTTTTGATTTTTCTGGAGAGAACATGGACGTAAGAATATATGGACGGAGCATTTTCTTGCGGGGCGTGTGCCCATAAACGTAAGCGGGAAGTAATGTATCGCGGCCATATTGGTCGGGGACAAGTTTTCAGGCACGTGATTGGTTGATGTAGAAATCGTCGCGAAATGTGTATATATAAGAAAAGCGTTATGAATATTCCGTTTAAACCAACCGCCTTGCCCAATAGCCAATCAAAGATTCAACCAATCAGAAACGAGAAAACAGTCCCCGACCAATATGGCCGATTATCACTTCTCTCCCCTTCAGATATTTGTCCCCCTCACCTATATCTTTAAATACGTGCTCCGTCCATATATTCTTACGTCCATGGGAGAGAACTTTTTAATGTTTAAAATCATGGTTTAACATTAACTAATTTCTATATATTTTTAAAAGTAATTTCTTTTTTTTAATATTATTTTTTGACTGATAATGTGCCTTTTTTTTGCCTAATTGACTAGTTAAAAAATTTGAAAAATACATCTTTACAAGTAAGTTTTTTTTTAAGAAATCATAATAAAATAAGTTATTCAAAAAATATTATTTTGAAGTATAAATTCTCTTAAAAATGGCTCTAAAGGGTAGTGGTTGAAAAATGATAAATTACCGCTTCTATATTTTGTACATTTAATAAATTTTTCCATTAATATGTACAAAAAATTAGACCTGGAAAAAAATAATTTTGATCCTGGAAAACCTGGAAAAGTCCTGGAATTTTATTTTAGCTAGACACTAAAAATAGGCTACAAATTTTTTAATTCTTGTAGGCACATATTTGCTGTGAGAATGTTAGAGAAACTGAACTTGAAGGATGAAAAGCTGGTTGCCGACAGATGGACGCAAAAATATTATGCAAAACAATTTATGGATCCGGATGTTAAAACTACAGGATCGTGCACACTCGACGCCGTTGTGGGAAACAGAAAGCTTCGTCGTCGCAACAGAGATTTCGTCAAGCATCATTATTGACTACTAAATTGGCTTCCCTTGCGTCGGAAAAAATAGGAGATGATTTCAGTATACGGATTGAAGAATTAAAAGTAGTTGCAGAATCTTGGGCACGTGCTCCTGGTATTCGAGAAGAAATTATCGTTGGTTCAGTAAGACTGTACAATATTGTACACGAAATTCTCCATCTAGCCAGTAATGCGAGTGACGAGGAAGCTCTAAAACGATTACATCAATTGCAAGGAATTGTCAATTCGTGGAAAGAATGTGCCGGTAACGATCATTTAATCAGTGAAGGAAATGGTAATTGTAATATTTTGATACTTCGAGGAAACTGTAAAGATTCAAGTACCAACCCTACGCAAATACACAGAAACGACGAGAATTTCGAGATGAAAGACAACGATTTAAATTTATGTTCATCAGATTTAAATTTGAATGTAATGTGGGAAACTTGTGTCGTCGCTGAAAACGAATTGAATGAAAAACGATACAGGATTCTTGCAAACGCTAATGAATTTGACGATGTCGACTTAAATCTTTCAACGGAAATGCATTTCCTGCTATCTTCGGGTCACTCGAGTTTAAAACCAACAACACTATCAATTACTTCCCTTCCAGAAAAAATGAAAGTAAACATTGATGAAACAAACAATCTAAAACGCACCTTCAAAAAATTCTCAAACTTGGCCATCATTGAAGAAGAGGATTCCCTCTTAACCCCAAGTGAGTCGGAAATAAATAATCACTTACCGGATACAGAAATGAGTGCACCGTATTTAGTAGATGACATTGCTGTAAACTTGGATGTAGCTGACACATATTCAGGTTCGTTTTTACAAATAATAAAAATACGGATTACTTCATTTTTATTTCATCCAGTGTTATTTCTGATTACGCTCATAAAATTTTTACTTTCGATCAAATAATTTTCGCTGTTACTCAAATAATTTTTACTTTTGCCAAAAAAAGTAAAAATTTTTAAAACGAAAGTAAGGTAGAGGTCCCAACTTGGGACCGCGTACCAATTTGGGAACATATGAAAATTTGTGAACAGTTTGTACATAAATGCAAATTAAAACAAAAATCACTTAAAAATAGTATTGCAAATATTTTTTTATTGTATTTAGTATATATTTGTAATAATAGATGGACTTCTTATTACTATAAAAGCTTTTGTAATTCAGCGTTCCCAAATAGGTACCATAACCTGATTTCACAAAATCACTTAAGTTTTCTATATTTTGTCTATTAAAACCTTATTCAAAGTCACTTTACCTTTAAGAAATAATAAACTTTATTCTTATAAAAAAAATTTTTAAATTAATGAACATAAGATGGATTTTTTCATTATTATGCGTAGAAAAATTCTTAGTAGTTCCCAAGTTGGAACATCTACCTTAAATGTAAAAATTTTTGAAGGAACATGAAATTTTGTAAATCGATTGTTTATTCTGAATGTACTTCTTTTCATATTTTATTATATTTAAAAAATTCTTTTAAGAAAGCTTTACCTTTAAGAAGGATGGTGAGTTTCACTGAGTTAAATGAGCTATTGTTTATTAAAATTGGTTGAAAATTGTAATTTTTGTCTGATCTGAAAAAAAATGAATTAAAAAAATCATTATTGACAAAATATTTTCACTCGAAATAATTTTTTTCGAGGGTAGTAAAACTAGATCCTCTAAAATTGTTAGTAATTAATATTTATTTTATTTTTGTTTGCGTTAGTATCTATTTTTTAGTTTTGACAGATTTTGAGGTTATGTTACGGTCACCATCCTCCTTAAGCCGAAGTAGTATTATCTAATTTTATTTTGTTTCAAAATTTTAATTTATTATAAATGTTCAAATTTATGTTCATTTATTTATTTATTTGTTTATACACCTGTCTTAAGCCTACAGTCTTGGCTATACAAGTGTTAACACCGTGGAAATTTCTCTTTACAATACACA
>JUFY01033121.1:0-14206 GCA_001855655.1 Leptopilina clavipes
TTCTTAATTTTAAATTATAATTTCTTTTTTTTTACTTTATAATTTTTATAATTTTTATAATATGTTTATAATAAATTTATAATAAATATAAATTTAGACTAAAATTTTTTAGTGAACTTTCTTCTTTCTTTCAATTATTTCTGATAACAAGTTAAAAAAAATATTCTTTGCAATTTCTTTCTTTCTTTTTTTTTAATTTATAAAAGTAAAAAAATTGTTAAAAAAAAGTCGTTCTGGACCGGCAAGTGACCTGAATTTCATGATAGTTTCCAAGCATTTACCTTTGCCTCGAATGAATTGTTTGCCAAATTTGGAGACAGATCAATCTCTTCGTCCTTTACACGACGGAATGGTGTATTTTTCTGTGATAACATTAAAAAAAAAAAAAAATTAATGATCAATTAACGAGTGAGCAATCAGTGAAACAAAAATATAATATAGCAGATAAAATGAGAATAAAATAAATTAAGAAAAAAAGAAAAAGGAAGAATTGACAAACTGATGAAATAAATTGTTAATAAATTATTATTATTATTATTATTATTACTATTATTACTATTATTATTATTATTATTATTATTATTATTATTACTATTGAATATTAATTAACTATTAAAAAATTGAATATTCAATAATTCAAATTACTTGAAAATTCAATTATTTTGCAAATTTCATTATTTTTAATAATATAAATTATTTAAAAACTCAAATTGTTTTTAAACAAAATTGAATTCTTTTGATCTCAAATTCTGTAAAATTCGATTAATAAATTTTGAATTTAATTATTGTTAATTGAAACAATTAGAAATTCAATTATATTTTGTAATTCAATATTATCTTTAAATTTAATTATTTTTAACACTTCAATTCTTCAAAATTCAAATAATGCAAAATTAAATTATTTATCATAATTTAATTATCCATGAATTCAATTATTTTAATATCAATTTTTTGAAATCAATTTTGTAAAATATATTATTGAATTAATAATTAATTTAAATTTAAATATTCCAAAATTCAATTATTAAAATTTCAAATTTTTATAATTCTAAATTAATTTACAATTGAAATTTTTATAATTCTCAGTTAATTAAAAATTCAATTATTGAAAAATTGAAATTTTTATAATTCTCAGTTAATTAAAAATTCAATTATTGAAAAATTGAAATTTTAATACATTATAAGTTAATTAAAAATTCAATTATTGAAAAATTGAAATTTTTATAAATTCTCTGTTAATTTTATTATTAAAAATTTTTGAAGTGATTTTAGGGGAAATTTTAGTTATTTGTCTATGAGAATAAAAATACCAGTCAAAATAAATGCAAAGTTACTACAACTTAGCGATTTTAAAAATCCCTCGAGTGTCAATTTTTCATCTTTTTTCCTTTTTTTTCTTTGAAAGAAACGAATGTAAAATAATTAACTTCTCTCTTTATACCTTGTCACTATTTTGTCCAGCCTTGACAAAATTACTGTAATTATTCTTGGGTGTTTTGGCCGGTGCAACTTCCTCCTCATCATCCTCATTATTTTCATTCTCCTCATGTTTTCTCTTCAACGCCTTCTTTGACTTTGGCTTCTCGTCCTCTGATTTTTCATTCTCAACAACTTCCTTCGCTGCAGTCTTTTTCTTCTTTTTCGGCTTCTCCTCCTCCTCCTCGGAATCATCATCGCTTGATGATGCCGCTTTCTTTTTCTTTACCTCAGCAACCTTCTTTGGTGATTCCTTTTCTTCATCATCATCATCGCTACTTGATGATGAATCCTTCTTCTTCTGTTGCACCTTCACTGGCGACTGTTTTGTCACCTTGGGAGTTGTTGGCGCTGATTTCTCATCATCAGAACTATCAGAATCTGATGATGATTCGGCCTTCTTCTTCGCTGGTGGGACCGTTTTCTTGGTGACAGGTTTCTTCTCCTCCTCGTCGGAGTCATCTTCACTTGATGATGCCGCTTTCAGGGGGATTTTAACCGGTGCGAGTGATTTTTTAGCCGGTGATGCAACAACTTTTTTCGGCGATTTCTCATCTTCAGAGTCGCTATCTTCGGATGATGATGATTCCTTCTTGGCGGCTTTTGGAGCCACTTTTGGAGCTACTTTGACGGTTTCTTCTTCCTCTGATGATGATGAATCGGATTCTTTTTTTCCTTTTGTCACCTTTTGCACCGGTTTCTTCGGTGCTTCATCCTCGGAACTTTCTTCAGATGATGATTCCTTCTTCTTCTTGGGTGGAACGGTTACTTTGGCAATTGGCGCCTTTTTCGGTTTTTCCTTCTCTTCTTCTTCTTCTTCGGAAGAAGAGGAACTTTCCTTCTTCTTCACCACTGGAGCTTTTCCCTTTGGCGTTGTTGCCTTCACGTTCTCTACCTTGGTGACTTTTTTCGGTGCCTCATCCTCTGATGAACTATCATCATCAGACGAACTTGACTCTTTTTTCGCCGGTGCTTTTGCCACTTCCTTTTTCCCCTTTGGAGTCTGTGGGACAACTTTTGGTGCAACTTTCGGCGTTTTTACTTCTTCATCATCTTCTGAACTCGAATCTTCTGAACTCGATTTTCCCTTCTTTTTTGCTGGGGTCGATTTTAATGGCGTTTTAGTTACTTTAGCAGGCGTTGTTGGAACTTTTTGTGGGGATTTTTTTACTGGTGATGCTTCCTCACTGGATGAGGAATCATCATCATCATCGGAGCTTGATTCTTTTTTAGCGACGGCAGCTTTTGTTGGTGTTTTTCCATTTAATTGTGGAGCTGCTGCTTTTGCCTTGACGGGTGGCGATGTTTCGTCATCGCTCTCCGAACTTGAATCCGGACTGCTCTCCTTCTTTTGTGGTTTAATTACCAATTTTTTTGGTGCACTCTTTTGAAAATGCGTCACCACATCGACAATTGTTGGTGATCCTTTCGGTAATGATGGCTGTGGAAAATAAAACAAAAATTAGCGATTCAATTCATTTTTTAGGATTAAAAATTAATTTTTTTAAATTTTAAACAAAACAATTGATTTAAAAATTATTAAATTAGAAAATAATTGAATTTTTGAAAAAATAATTCAACCAAAAATTATTAAAAATAAAATTATTCAATTAGAAACTGTAAAACTGCAAAATAATTGAATTAAAAATTACTAAATTACAAAAGAATTGAATTTAAAAAAAATAATTGAATTAATTTTCAATATAGCAAAAAAGAATTGAAATAAACAATCATTAATTCAATTACTTAAAAAATTCAAATTATATTCTAATTTTCTAATTTTTAATTCAATTATTTTTTTAAAAAACCAATTATTTTGTAATTTAATAATTTTAATTTGAAAAATAAATTGAAATTAAAATTGCTAAATAACAAAATAATTGAATTTTTAAAATACTCTTGACTTATTTGATATTATTAATTTTATACAGAAGAGAAAAAAATTTTTTCCCCTGAAATTGAGGTTATGTTCTCAATTTTTAGAGAAAAAACGAAAAAAACACAATTTTCGAATAAAAACCAGCAAATATTTTTTTCGAAAACTAAATAAAGGTGGTAAAAAATATAAATAGGACAATTTCAAGTTATTTTTTACTTGAAAAACAAATTTTTATTTTGCCGCATGTGTGAAGTAAAATGACAAAGAAAAAAAATTACGAAAATATGTATTTTTGAATAAGTTTTTGATATTTCGGTTCGAAAAATAATGAAGTATTCAATAATTAACAAAAATCGATAACTATTGTTCAATTAAATTAATAATAATGCACTTTTTCTAGGAAAAAAAAACAATGGTAGAAAAATTTTTTCCCAAAAAGTGAGGTTATGTTTTCCGTAATTGCTTTTTTTTCTCTTTCTTACAATGAAATTTATCCCCAATTTATTCAAAATACTGGAGAATAATTTAATTTTTATGTAATAATTTTAAATATTTGCAGTAAAATTGACAGAAAATGACAAAAAAAACCAAATTTCAGGGTTAAAATTTCCACGCAAAAAAAAAAAAAATGAGTCTAACGTATTCCCTCGTGGTGGAGAAAATAAAAGCGAAACAATGCCGAAAAATGTGAAAATTAATTGTAAAAATAGAAAATGAATTTTTTTCTGACCGTTTAATATTGAATTTGAAGTTAAACATTGTAAAAAATGGCAAAAATGTGTTAGTTGAAAAATTTTATTGATCGCCCCACGTGGTATCGGCAAAATGCGGAAAAAGGTGTTTCTTTCTTTATGTGAAAAAAGGATAATTTCAAACTTAAAATTCACAGCAATAAAGAGAAAAAGAAAAAATAAACTCACCGCTTTTGTTTTTTGTTGAAAAATATTTGCCAGAGATGCATCTTTTTTCAATAAATAATCGTAAACGAGAGCAGAAACGCCGACTTCCACTGTAGATGCCATGACGAGAGACGCGTGTTAACAGCAAAAATCGACTGGGAAAACTGAATGCTTGTAGGATGACGACGAGAACGTCACACAAAAGAAACCGGATGGACAAAACGTCGCCATTTTGCTTTACAGCCAATTGATATTTAATGAATATTGTTCGAAAATTTCCACATACAATTTTCTAAAGAAAAGATAGAAAACAATTTTTCCAAATTGATAAAATAATCAAGAGGAAATATTCACTTTTGATTGTAAATGAAATTTATTCTTTAAAATAAGTGGAGAAGTGTTTTAAATTTTTCCATAGTTTTTGAATATCCGGTTCGTATTTTGTCCGCCAATTGGAATTGTTTCTTGCTTTCTTGCAACCAATGAGCGCTCTCGACACTCATCAGGCGCCATAATCATCGAAATTTGAAAATATTCTAAAAAAATCAAAAAACGTAATTTAATAAAAAAATTATTTATTTATAGATCTTTTGGTTTTTATTTCAAAAAAGGAAAAATTATTACAAAAAAAAGATTAATGAAAAGAAAGGTTTTTTTATTTTTTGGAATTAAAATACTAGCAAAGAATTAGAAAATTGATTTTTGGTCTCAATTGTAAATTTTCATTAATTAGGCAATGTAATTAATTTTTCAAAATTCGGATTTTATTGTATTAATAATTATAGAGATCAGTGGTACAGTGGAACCTCGATTATCCGAACTAACCTAGGCAAGGCCGGGTTCGGATAATTGAAAGTTCGGATAATAGAAATTTAATTTTTTTTTATAATTAAAGTAAAAAATTGTACAATTGAACTATTTATATTTAATTTAATACATTTTTTAAATATACATAAGTATATATGTGACGCTTCACGGTGAAAGACATCTAACGCGGTAACGAATTATAGGTTATGTTTAGGAAAGGTTTTGCTTGATTTAAGATTTATTTTTAATTACCTGAAGTTAAAAACAATTTTTATTAGTTATTTAGTACATAAAATAGGTAATGAAAATAGTTTTTGACATCAAATAATTAAAAATGAATCTTAAATCAAGCTAAAACTTTTCTAAACATAACCTATAATTCATTGCCGCGTTAGGTGTCTTTCACCGTGAAGCGCTACATATAATATGTAAATATATATCTTTTCATAATAATATATTACATATCAATTAATACAAATTTTGATTGGTTGTACAAATTGAGAATCAAGAGACGAGCAATCAAATTTGTTTATTTTTGTGAAACTTTTTTACCGAAATAAATTTAAAGATTCGAGAGGCCAAAAAAAGTTCGGATAACAGAAGTTCGGGTAAAATGATTTTCGGTTCGGATAATAGAGATTTTTATTAATTGTTTAGTGTATAAAATAGTTAATAAAAATAGTTTTTGATTTGGGAGGCCAAAAAAAGTTCGGATAAAATGATTTTCGGTTCGAATAATCGAGGTTCCACTGTATTTACGTTCATGATTATTCCAGGTATAATATTTTCGAAAAATTAAATTATTTTTTGTTTTAAGGAACGAGAAAAAATATATTTAACTGAATTAGAATGTCAACTACAAATTTACCACTTTCAAAGTATAATAAATAATAATACTTAAGTATTAATAAGTATTAAGTATAATAAGTGGTAAATTTACACAAAGTTGTGAAAATTCCACTTTAAAAGAGTATTAATTTTACAGAAGGTGTGTGTAAATACCATAATTCAAAGATTTCCAAGGCGTAATTTATACAGTTTTTTTTATTACAAAATAAAAATTGTAAATTAGGCTAAAAAATTTTTGCTCTAAATAAGTATTCACTGATTTAATCATTTTGGTTAAATTTAAATCAAAAAATTAAAAAAATTAATTTTTCCCTTTTTTCAAAGAAATATTTATGCAGTGTAGGGAATTTAATAAATTTATAATTATAAATTCAAGGAAATATTGTAGAAATTGGTTTATAATTCTTCATCTCCAGTAGATATTAAAAAAATTTTTTTTATACTTACTTGATACTATTAATAGTTTTTGAAGATGGTGATAATCGTTTTAATCCTGAACTTAAAGCTCGAGGAGATGCCATTTTGATTTTTCTCTTTAAAAAAGATAGTTTTATCCATTAAAAATTTTGTTGAAAGTGTAAAATAATTTATTGATAAAATTGAAAAGCACTTTGAAACGTGCGAATGACATCATTGTCAATATAAGACTGATAGCTCAAATATTCAGATCGTGTTTATTATTCTCCATTGAAATGGCAAATCAAAATATTTAGAGTTCTTGCTTCCTTTTTACAAATTACAATTTTTTTATTTAAGATTTTTATTTAAAAATTTTTTCATTAAAAAATTTATTCCGAATTTTTAGTAATTTTATTGGTATAATTTTTGTCCTGAACTTTTGATTTAACCAAATTCTGATTCATATGAATTTTTCCAATTTTTTTCTCTATTTATTGCTTTTACATTTTCAATATTACAATTAAATTATAATATTTAATTTTTTTAATATATTTACTATATTTCTTGTTTTTTGTTTTTCCGCATTCGACTTTTCTAAAAATCATGTAATTAAATTATACTATTAAATATTAAATAGAAATCGTTGTTTTAATCGTGAAATATGAGGAAAGTGAAACTACCATGTAATTTTGGCAATTAAAATATATATGTTTATTTCTTTGCTCTCTAATAATTTCTAAAGCATAAACGATTTTCTAAGGAGGCTCTTAATAATTATTATTTTTAATACTGAGAATTAACTAGATTATTTACAATAATTTCTATATCATCTCGGAACAATAATCATCATAGTCTCTTAATAATAAGGAATAATATATTTTGTATTTTGACGATTTTTAATAACCTGTAGATTCTATAATAACAATTTTCTATTTTTTAATCAATTTCTTAATTAATTGTGTGTCATAGACATTGTAGAGCCGTAACTAATATTCAGATCTATAAAACAGAGCACTTCTATCACAATTATTTAGGACGACTCTTTATCAATATTTAATAACTTATTCTGCTTTTTCTTTTTTCAACCGTTTACAATATTCTACGGTTTATTTATTTTAAATATTAACATTAAACTTGATTCTTCATAACAATTTTACTTAGTAAAATACTCTTGAATTTTAAAATAGAATATATCTCCGTTCTTTCTTTTTTTTCTTTATATAATTAAGTCTCTTTACAATATACAATATTTATTTTATGTCTATATTTTTCTCTTTCTTACGTTCAGTAGCAAAATAAGATTAAAATCAGTTATCACTTGGTCACTTTTTTAAAATAGTAAACTCACGATCGTGTTTACTAAAAGGTAGAATTTAGAATTTAGAATTTAAAATTTAGAAATTTAAAATTTCTCTAGTAGAATTTGTCATTTTCAGAAATACAAATTTACATTTCATTTTGTCGAACAAACAAATTTTTTCATAAAAAAAATTACAATCTACTGAATTCTTCAACTTATACTCAAAAAATAGTTAAATTAATTTCTAAAAATTAAAAATTAAATTAATGTTAAGGTAAAATTATTGAAAATTGAAATACAAAATAATAGGAAAATTATTAAACAATTTTTATCGATTCAATTCAATTCAAATTTAATCTAGTTTCAAAAAAAAAATTTTCAATCTTATATATTCCAATTTTCTACAATTTCACTTTTTAGCAAAAAACAATCGTGAGTGAGTTACTTTGAAATGTATAATGATTATTTTTTTGTACGTCTAAAACGAGTTAACTCTTATTATATTGAATTAGCTATGAAGCAATTTAAATAATTCGAAAAAAATGAAAAACCCACTATTCGAAAATTTTAAACAGCAAAAGTACAATATTCAATTGTTCTATATATATTAAATTTGCATGCAATGAAAATGAAAAAATTTGTTGTTACAATTATTTTAAGAATCACTAATTAAATGAGTATTTTACTGCTAAAGTTATACATTGAGTTGAGTTCTAAGTTTCTTTCTTTTTTTTTCTTTATTTGCAAAAAATAAAAATAAATTCAAACTTTGAACTCTACTCCAATTCCGTTGACTTCTGAACATTAATGTGCTTCCGATGGACACATTCCCATGGACACACACACACATCACCTGAGCGCATTTCGATAAAAAGTGCTAAATTACGAAAGTACTGTATTATATATAATATTGTTACAATTTTTTTTTAAGTATTGCCGCATATTAAAGTATCACGTGCGATCTGTTAGTCCCAATAAAGTTTCACCAAAGAAAATATTCTCTTTTTTAAAGAACTTGATATTTTTTTGGTATTTTCTATATTTTTACAACAAAATTTCGTTTAAATGGCAAAAAAATTATTTTGTAACTTTTTAGAATTTGGTTACAATTTTTAAATAATGTAGCAAAAAAAAAATGCCAATAAAATATCGAGCTGACAAATATTTTCTTACAGTTATCTTCAATTTTTAAAGTACATACAAGATAAGTACAGAAAATTTCTCTATTTACTAAGTTCAAAAATTACATTTTCTATACTCGCACCAGACATTCAAAAATAAACGTTTCTTCTTATTTTGTTTGATTTCATTTTTTTTTAAAGCCACAAGATTTGAGTTCACGATTCTACAATTATCTTTCATCATGATGCTCTGGCCTTACAGAGGTAGTATTTGATAATGTATACATAATATGTAAAGTACGGGTGGAATCACGATGTTCAAAATTCGAAACAACTTAATTGTTTAATGAAGCGTCCTTGCTTAGGTCATTGTTAATAAGAAAATTGAAAAAAATTTTTTAAATTAAAAATATTCTTGTTTTTCAGGAAAATTAATTTTATTTTGTACCTAAAAATTTATTGTCTTAGAAAAAAAAATATGTAAAATAGTTCGTTGACCTCACTCAAAATCATTTTATTAAACAATTAAGAAATTAGCCATCGAAGGGATTTATAGTTGTCAAAAAAAAAAATATTTAAATTTAATTTTCTATTAAATCTACATTATAGGTAAAAAAGTATGTAAACTTTGACGAAAGTTACACAAGTGCCGAGAAAAAGTTCGTAATTCACTACTATTGACATTATTTATTTTATTAATCTAAGTTTGGCACCATTTTTCTTTTGATATAGCATTTTTCGTTTAAATTTTCATTTTAAGAACATTACAATATCTTGAAAAACAAAACTAATTCTAGTAAAAACGATTAAAAGATTTAAATTAAAAATTCAAGAATCAAAAGAATTGAGAAAAAAAAATTGGAGCATTAAAAAAATATAGCCAATAAAAAGTATTGTTAAAAGAATTGATAGAGAAGCAAAAAATTATTTAGCTCTTTATATAAAAATAACATTTTTAATACCAAATTTTTTTTATCAAGAATTCTCCTATTTTTTTTTTTTTTTTTTTTTTTTGAGAAATTTCTTCATTCGTAAAAAAATAAATAAACCAGAAAAATTATTTTTTAAACACAAGCATAAACTAATACTTTTTCTCTATATTTTTTCCAAAAAAAATAAAACAAAATTGGAAAATTTCTGTAAATATGTTAAAAATAGTTTCTTTTTGTAAATTTTATCGAATAGGAAAATTATTTACTGAATTATTACTCGGTCCAAGGGTATAAATTTATATTGAAAATATATTTCTCATTGACCTTCAAATGGTCCAAATGATAAATTTAAAGAATTTTAAATTGATTTTCTGATTTGAGCTCAACACCTCTATAAATTGTGTTGGAAAAAGTAACTTCGGAAAATTTTCACTATTTGCTATTTATCGTTAATTCAAGTGACAATTTTAAAGTTTACTAAAAATTAGATTTTTTAAAAGAATTAAAAACTTTTTTTTTTCATTAAAATCTACCTCTAAAATGGGATTCATGGGTTAATCTAACCAGTTAGACATAGTATCTTAAATTCCCTGACTTGACTTTTAATTTTTCCCTGAATGGGTAAATTTTTTACCAATAGTTTATTTAATTTATTTAATTTCTAAACACTGAGAAATTGATGATAATTAAAAAAAAATTAGTTTTAAATCGTTGAATTCCAACAGTGTCGATAAATGTAACAAATAATAAAAAGGCTATATGAATTTAGATTTAGAAAAGACTTGCAGACTTGGACCAGATTCGAATGAGCTTCATCACACTATTACTTTTAAAGTCGATTACAATTATTGTAATCGACTTTGCATAAAATACTTCGTCTTTGTAAACGAATCTTCAGTGTTAAGCTCCAGGTTTGTTTTCACCTTTCTTGTATTTACGAAGATCTTTTACGATATAAAAGACGAGGAGACAAAAAGAGGGAGAATAAATAGTAAGGCACGATCTAACCAGGTAAAGGTGCTTCCTCATAGAAGTCAGGCTCGTCCTCATTGGCGGGCGCTTTACTGTCGAGAGCTCGTAATTCAGCAGCAGTGAAAAAATGAATCATTTGAGCTCGAAGAGGAATCATTAGAATGAGGAAAAAAGGTAGAGCCAGTGCTGCGTCAGTGCTTTTCACGATCCACAATGTTGCCAAGCAGAGAATTTGAATCAATGTGAAAATGTGCATTTTGTAGGTCTGAACGCGTCGAACGTAATTCGCAGTGCCGTGATGCTTGACGGGCATGAAGAATAATTTTATCCGATCGAAGAGCTGAACACCGTTCGTGGATGAGATGCCCATGTAGAGGAAGACACCGATTAACACGGCCATTGGGACTTGACGGAGCAATGGTGACATGAGAACGCTGACGCCGACGAGAATGGCGACCAGAAGAGCACTGACTCTTTGCTCCTTCACTTCGACGACATGCGGTTTATCGCCAGGTGCATGGGTTCGAGACATGACTGTCACCGCTGACACGTGCGTCAATGAACGAACTGAAGCGGCGGAACACCAAGGCGCACCAATAAATCCACATCCTACATTCAACAAGCACACGACAACAATATCCATATGATAGCCATTACCTTTTCTCAATTTCCGCTCCTTTTTGTCGATTATCAATCTGAAATTAGAAATTTTACTTTTTATTTTTCCAAATCGAAATTAAATTGTAAAGTTGATTTTTGAAGTAAATTAGATCGAAAATCGAATTAAATCGATTAATCGAATCATGAAAAAAGGTGACTCACTCTGAGATTTGTGTTTCCATGAAGACGAGAATATACACCAAGAGAGCGGGAACGCAACTGGCGAGAGCAATCCAAAGTGGAATTGGTTTCTCTGTACCGGCTGGTGAAACGATCCAACTGCGTTCGGTATTTGTTGGTGAAAATCCCTCTGGTACGATTAATTTTTCAGTTTCCACACCGGACATATAATCAATGAATACAAAAAGAACAATACTGATTGGCACACCAAAATCTCCAAAGGCTCTTCTTGCACTCCTTCCCAAATAGTGACTGTTTCTAAAAATTCTCAAATAATAAGCACCCAAAAATGTCCCAAGGCATAAAATTGTACACATCAACGCCGTATTCGGCTGATTAATGAGCTTTCCAGACTTATTATGTCTCGGAATAAAGTCATAACTTTCTTCTGTTTGAATCACAGTTCCCGTTTCATTTCCATATCCGGATATTGTATTGAATAGGGTAACATTTTGTGAAATTGTTTCATTGCCTTCAGTGAAACAATAATCCAAAAGTAGAGGATTAGCGGTGAAATAGTCGTAAATTTTTCTAAAGGCTTCGACAATGTAAATAATTGAAATGAGACCAGTGAAAATTTCCTCTGAGAAACGAGTGAAAAGTCTTACGAGTGCTGAACCCTCGACACAAGCCACGGCCAATGCAATGATTCCCATCCACGCTCCAATGTATACTCGCATTGTTAAAAATTCGAGTTCGTTGCTTTTACAAAAGTCAAAAAGACTCTGATCGAAGAGAAGAAGCGGTCCAGTTGTTCCAATAATAACAAGCGGTTGAGTTGCAACAAGAGCCATAATAATTCCAGTGAAACAACAGGAAATTAATGTCTCGGAAATTCCAATCATGTTGGCGGTTTTGCTGCTCATTAAACCACCGAATGTGATGGCTGTACAGAGAGCGGCAAAGTACATGAAAATTGCCGCTGCGATGCACGAAGAACTCAAACCATCTGTGAAATCTGACAGATAATGAGGATAACGTCTCTTGATATCATTGATGAGACCTCCAAAAGGTCTTTTTGTTCTTTTTAACGGATCACTGTCATCGGGAGGTTTCTTCTCCTCCTCACCAGCCATTATTGCTAAACAAAATTCAAACAATAATATTTGATTTTTAAAATGTCAAGAAATTTTTTCAATTTTACAGAAGAAAAAAAATACAATTTGTAGCCCTTGGATATTATAACTTTTTCAGGCCTTGAATCGAATTTAAGACGCAAAAAAAGTCGCTTTAGTCGATTAAAAATACAAAAAAAGTAGAAAAAGTCGTTTGTTTAATTCAGTGTTGTCACAAAAAATTTATTTGGTATTTCCCTTACCTTTCACTGATTTCTAAATTCAATTATTCAAAATTTCAATAATTTTGTTAAATAAATATTGTAACGATCCAAATCGTTTTTCCTTATTCTTTTAAATATGCCGTTCCTGGTAATAATTTTTATTTGTTTTCCACGGGAAATGAAATTTAAAAAAATTCAATTTAAAACCTTTTGAAATTTAATAATTTCTAGAAATTACAACTATAACCCTTCCAAAAATCAATTATTTCTACAATTTCTAAGTAAACTCCATCTCTAAATCAATTATTTTTAATTATTTTTCCACAGTTCTTCGAGAATTCAATTATTTAAATACAAAAATTCAAGTTTTTTTTTAATAATTGTAACTGTCCATGTATTTTAAAAAAAAACTATTAAGGTGTGATATTTTCAGAAAAATTAGAATAAAGAAATTCTTCAAATTTATTTATTAAAAATACTTTTAATCATTTTTGAAAGATAATAGTTTTTCAATTATATGCAATACAAAAATTTCTAATTTTCTCAAATATGTAATTAAAAATATTGAAAATAATTGAATTTTAAAAAATTAGAATAAAAGAATTGTAAGAAATACTTTTCTCAAAAATATTTTCATATCATTTTTAGAAGGTACATTTTCATTAATTTTCATTTTTAAATTTACACTTGAACATTTTTCATTAACATTTTTGAGAATTCAATTATTTTCAAAATTTGCAATTTAAATTCTTCAAAAGTTAATTTTCAAAAATTGTAATAAAATACTTGAAAAAAATCAAATATTTTAAATTAAATTTTTATAAAATTTAAATTATTCAACATTTTTAATTATAGGTATGTTTTAAAAATTTAATTATCTCAATAAAATTGTTCAAAACAAACTATTTTCGACTATTTTCGAAAAATGCAACTTTTTTCGACTTATTTTCAAAAATTGGTACTTTTTCGACTTTTCTTTCAAATATTGCAACAAAGTACCACATTTTTTTTAGTATAAAATGCAACTTATTTTGATTTTTACATTGTAAAAAATAACTACCTATAGACAAATCTTTCAAAAATTTTTTTAAACATTTTTTTTAAGATAATTAAATTTTTAAAATACTATAATTAAAAATGTTGAATAATTGAAATTTTGTAAAAATTTAATTGAAAATATTTGATTTTTTTTTCAAGTGTTTTGTTACAATTTTTGAAAATAAATTTTTGAAGAATTTAATTTCTTAGAATTTTTTTATTCTAATTTTTTAAAATTCAATTATTTTCAATGACATATTTCCAAATATTCAAGTACATGCAAAAAATAATAACATTACGATTTTTTAGAATAATTTGAACATTTTGGAGAAAACAATCATGTTGAAAATTTTTAATTAAAATTCTTAAAAAAATTAATTAGTTTACTTTAAATTATACAAAAATTCTTTTAAGA
>JUFY01033124.1:8379-48820 GCA_001855655.1 Leptopilina clavipes
TTTGAATGCAAAGCTCTCTCACTTTTTCTTTTCCAGAAAAAAAAATTGTTTAAATAATCAAAAATTTCAAATTTACTTTCAAAATAAAATTTCCTATTGATTTTTCTTTTTTAAAGAAAAGTTAATTATTTAAAGAAAAAAAAATTTTTAATGATTAAAAATTTCAAAGTTACTTTCAAAAAGAAAATTTCCCATTTTTCTTATGATCCACAAGTTTTGAACGTTCAAATGAACGAAATATTTTTTATTAAATATATATTCATAAATTACTGATTGCAATAAAAATTAAAAACTATAATTTAACATTTAAAAACTTTATAAATAATTTTATTGATAGTGACACAAAATTATTATTATAAAAATTTATTTTAAAGAAGAAATAAATAAATTTCGTTCATTTGAACGTTCAAAAATTTAGGTTCATTTTTTCTTTTTAAAAGAAAATTTAATTATTTGAAGAAAAGGAAAAAAGTGGGAGAAATTTGCAAAAAATACGTGAAAATTGCTCAAAAGATGAATATAAATTCTTCGATAACTGCGAGTGGAGAGTTTTCTCAAATATACACATAACGTTTTGTATCAACAAACAAATTCCCGAAAGGATTCAAGTTGTATTTCTTTGAAAGTTTTTCCCCCTCATGCATAGGAATTTCTATTTTCTAATTTGAAGTTAAACATTCAAATGTCTATTGGCGCTTTGCTCTTTTCTTATATATGGTGTAAAAGAACAAAAAAAAAACAAAAAAAATTGAAGAAAAAAATTAGGCAGCATACAAAGTTAGCATGATTGATTACATTTTCTTCAGACAAAATGTGTCGATAAAGCAAGCACGTGGTATATAAGAGTACATTGCAGTGTGGGTGGCGACAAGACGTGCCAACGAAGAAAAGGGGCCAAATGACTTTTACGTTCCACAAGCTTCTTCAATAAGAACCCTCGTTTTAACTCATTCCATCACAAAATTTTCAACGAAACACTTTTCTATTTTTTTCCTTCATATACACAGAGTTGTAAAACTCATATTCATCCCGTGAATTGAAAAATGATCCCATAAAATAGAAAAACATTTATACTGGCAAAAAATTTTTTTCATATAAATATATTTTACAAATAAAATAAATTTCATTTGAATTGTAAATTGGATTTTGGATTTTTTTTCATATTTATGTATGGACAAAAAATTATTGAAAATATTTTATATATAAATCAATTAAACTTTGAACTAAAAAGAACGAAAAAAAGAGTTTTTTTAAGGACGGAGATCTTTTCAAGATAGGAGAAATGCAGATGCTCAATATATGAAATTAATAGGTTCTCGAATTTGAAAAATTTCGAATTTAAAAACTTTTATGAGAATTGGATTCCAGATGTGATATAAATTTTACGATCTTTCAGATTTTCATCTATAGACTTTCAGTGTTTAATCATTTTATTTACCTTCTCGAAATAATTTTAAAATTATGACTACACAATTTTCAAATATTTATACAAATAACGTATATATATATGTAAATTTTTAATTTCCTTTAGATATTCTTCTAAATTTTTTTGTAATTTAACTTTGAAGCATTTTTTTAAAATTTAATTTAAAATTTTAATAAATTTACATAAGTAGGAAAAAAATTCTTCATACGAAATAAATAGATATTTGAAAAATTGTTGAGAAATGTTGTTAGAAATATTATATTTCACATAAAAAATAATGTTTTCGACTAATAAAAATTCTGTTAAATGAAAATTTTGTTAAATGTGAATTCTGTTAAATAGAAATTTTTTTAAATGGGAACTCGGTTACATAAAAATTAAGCTAAATAAAAATTCTGTAAAATGGAAATTTTGTTCAATATGTGAATTCGGTTAAATAAAAATTCAGCTAAATAAAAATTTTACCTAATGAAAATTCTGTCAAATAGAAATTTAGTTAAATGTGAATTCTGTTGAATAAAAATTCTCCCAAATAAAAATTTTGCTAAATGAAAATTCCCAAGAAATCCCCCATAAAAATATTCGTCAAACAGAAATTCTGTGAAATAAATTTCCCTTACTTAAAAATTCTACTAAATAATTTTCAAGCAACAATTTCATTTTAAAGAAAAATATTCTTCACTGAAAATATATTCAAATATTTATATAATTTTTGCAAAAAATGCTATAAAAACAGTTCGTTTATTGAGTAAATTTTAAAATATTGACACACAATTAACTTCATATTCATGATGCATAAAAGTAAAAATTTAAAAATATAAAAATCATAAAACTGTTTTAGTCTCTCCGAGTTTAAATTAAAAAAAAAAAGTGAAAAATTCCGCGTGTTCTGCGTTCAATTTCAAGGAAGACTTTTTCGATGACAGAGCCAAAGCTTTCAAAGTGTTACTTTACGTGCACATATGCTAAGCGCTCGCATAAAAGTCTTTTGCGTGAAAAACGTGGCCATTCAGTAGCTATTCTCTCGTAAAATTCAGAGAGCCACAAAGCTTGAAAAGGAAATGAGGCAAAAACGTGGAAACGTTTTCTAGAGGGGTTGATTCCTTAAAGATTTCGATGTCTTATCGGAAGCCTTTTCTGTGTCCATTCTTTATCGCCAGTCTCGCAATATATGAAATTAATGGCATAAAATATTGAATAACTCTCATAAAACACATTACGTACGTGTTTGAATTAAATTAATTAATAATTAATAAATTAAAATAATTCAAAATCAATTCGCAGGAAAATTGAACAATTATTAATAATTAAAAAAACTAAAATTGCGAGTAATTAAATATAATGGTATTTAATTATTTACAAAAAAATTAATTAATTTTACCATATTTTTGATTGACAAAAAAAAATTAATTAATTTTCATTATTCAAAGTGTAAGATAATTTCAAGTATTAGCTAATTTAATATGTTAATTAAAATGCGACAATAAATTTACAAGGGGTAAAAAAGATCTCAGTGGAAGGGAATTAATTTTTATCCAGAATATATATACGTATTCGGCGCACAAAAAAAACTCTGGAGATTTAAATTGAGAATTCTAATTATCTAATGTGCTTTTGGATGCTGTGTGCGGCATTCGCATTCCGTAATTTAGAGAGATAATTTAAAATACACTATATGTAATTATTTAATTTGTCAGTGAGATAAACGGAAAAAAGTACAATCAGCATTGAAAATTTATTTAGAAAATTACTCGATTAAATTTAATGTACAAAAACGAGAGAATTTTGCGGTTAAATATCTACTCTCTCTCGCACTTTATTTGGTCGAAAAATATTTACTTATCGACCACGTCTACGTGTTTTGTTCATTAGTCCAGCAGTGAATTCACTCTGCAACATATTTACTTTGCACGATTTGCTAACATTTGATCAGAAGATCCACATACCAAATTTTAACAAAGTAGAAAAGGTTTTTATTTCCGAAAAAATTAATAAAAGTTCATCGATTTCATATTGTGAATAAGAAAAAAATTAAATTTTCTGTGAATTTCTTGGAAAATTTATCATAGACTTCGATTATCAATAATTCTTTATATTTGAATCCAGTTATTTTTATTCTCTCTTTGTTTTCAGCATCATTAAAAAATGACAAATCCTGATGTAACAAAATTGGATCAATAGTCCTTTATTTGCGGTCGCGCGGCTTGAAAAAGATAAATAATAAATGATTCAGTTTAAGGCAGATGTTTGTTTTGCTGATTTTCATATGTACGGTTAAACAGAAAAAGAAACTGAACAAAGAAAAGTACGTTTCATGAATGAATGATTTGAGAATAGGGCTCTTGATCTATGAAGTGGAAAGGGGGAGGGTAAGTTCGATAAGGGGGAGAAAAAAAAAGCAATTTCTAATATTCATGCACTCTCTAGGGCTATTTCAAAACTCACTCTCTGATCAATTATAGATTAAGAGGAGAGCTTTGTCTCTCCTTTCTTTCTCTCTGATATTGTACAAATTTTCTTTCCCCCCCGAACACAATTTGTAATGTATTCATTATTTTATTTCGTTTTATTTTATCGATGAAAGAAACAAATTCAATTGTATCGAGGAATAAAGAATTGCAATTTTTCGAAATAAATTTAAAATTCTTCGAGAGATGAAAGCAAAAAAGTTCTATTAACTAATAAGAATGATTTATATAATTGTAAGCGCAGTGGGAAGAATCTTTAATATAAACATTGAAGAGAAGTTGTTTTTCAAGTTTAATTGCAATTTATATTCATGAATATCAATTGAGAAAACGTCTCAGTTGAAGTCAATTCAATGAGACAATCGTCTTTGGATGAAGTTGAAACATTCTGTTTGTAACCAGTTGATGTGTCAACAAATCGAAAAATTCGAAATTGAAATTTTCCTTTTCTTTTTCTTTTTTTGCCAAAAAGGTATGTCACATTTTTGAATTTTCAAAATGATTTAAAATTTAAAAAGGCCTCATACAAAAGCCGAATAAGAATTTAACTTCTAAAATTAACTGAAAAAACAACCGAGTGGGCCAAAGTAAGCGTTTTCCACTGTCTTTTATATAAAACATTATCAAGCTCACAGTAAAAGTCAAATTTTTAAATCTTTTTTATTTACTAATAAACCAATTTCGCGAGTAGGAAAAAATGTTCCATTTTTTCGAATATGAAATGATACACGACTGTATAATTTAATAAGAAGCAATCAGAAAGACACAATAATTTATCTGAAGCAACTCACGTTTCAAAATAAAATCTTCTGGACATTAAAAAAAAGGAAGAAAAACCGGAATGTCGGACATTGGCGACATCCTTGTCTTGAATAATAAAACGTGAATAAACAAGGGGGTGGAATGCGGGGAAACATCGTCTCCATTACAGGACATGATTGTTAAACATCAAATGTATAATAATGTTAAAGGGGAACAAACAGAGCAAAAAAAAAAAAAAAAAAGTCTAAAATGAATTAATGAAAGATAGGAAAAATAGATATAAAGAAATTCATAAAAACAACTCACCGGCGATGGCAAAGAAGAAAAAGAATATCCACGACGTATCCATGAGTCTGCCGGTTGTGAGGCTGTGGTCCATCACGCGATGCACATATTAAATACTTAATAAAAGGCCTGTTATCTACCGCACGCAGGAACGCAGGACGACGGCGCCGTCTGAAGAAAAACACGCGCCCTCCCAAGTTAAAACGTGTCACGCCGTGACCTCCGACGACGGTCGCGCTTCCTCGTTTTCCTTCACATATTTTCTTCGCTTGCCAGGAAAATTTTTACCACGTAATTTTGCACCTTGACAATCGTCTCAATAAAATGGAAATTTCACGATTTCGATAATGAAATTGATTTTAGTCGTTTGATTCAATCACTGTTGTAAGTGCACGATACATTGAGACTTGTCTTCTGGGGTTTCTCGCAGGAAAAACGCGATTCAGCTGCAGCAGAGAGCTCTCAGCTCACGGACTCACGGAGTATTGACCGGCTTCATGGTGTGGTCTGGTGCATCTGAGGTGGGGGCGTCCAGGGGGGTATTGGACTGCGTGCGCAAGCCACCAACTTAAAAAGCCGAGATAAAAATCCTTGGAGATCTATATAAACATGAAAAAAAGAAAAAATTTAAATACAAAAGTTACTGGCATAAAATTCATTATATACTTTAAAGTTTAATATTTTAATAATATTCTTATTTATTATTTCAATATGTCAATTATTATTCAGTCCCCTGTCGAATGATTTTCAAACTTACGCAAGTGTATCATTCTTTTACGCATATACCTATATACTATTTGAGAAAACATAATCGTACAATTTTTTATAAATTCATAATTAGAGTTTTCAGGGAAAATATCGATTGAAATACTATTAACTGTCGCAATTCTTACCTAGAGCTTTTTAGATTCATTTTATAAATGCACTTTTATTTTTCTTGCTATAGTCGCAGAATGGCAGTTGAGAGTTGACTTTTTTTTAGGTTAGTTTTTTTCGCACTTTTTTTAACGACGAAGAAATGTGCTTTTTCGGCAGTCGTTTCATTTGAATCTTTTTTTATTCTTGATTTTCTATCTCAACTCACTTGAAATATTAATGTTTTAATAGAATACTGTATTTTTAAAAGTATATAATTGAAAGATTAACGATAATTTTCTCTAACAGACAAATTTTGAAACACTCAAGTCAAACGACCAATAGTTACTGGAGTCACCGCATGGCGGCGCTGAGCATCATTACTTCCTATCAGTGCTACCAACTTATTTCTAAAAGCATTGTATTTTACAAAATACAAAGAAAAATCGACTTGTAAAGTATGAAAATTTATTAAATATAAAATAAAGATTATAGTAATCAATTTTATTTACAGTAAATGTGTAAAAAAATTATATATTTGATGTTTAAATTCAATTTTAAAGGGTTTTTAGCTGCATTAATGTTTTTAAATAATGCGCGCACGGTAACCAATCACAAATCGTATGGAACGTGTGCGTATTTAATTACTTCCGGTTTCTGGAATTTTAAAGTTTGTTGACATTTTTGACACTTTACAATGTTTTCAACGTTTTTGATGTTTCTTTACTAAAAATAAGTACAAAATATTTTTATTAGCATTTTAAACAAATTTTTTTATACTCATTTCCATGTAAGTTATTAATTTTTATTAATAAATAGGCTATATGTTTATAAGGAACAAAAAAAACAATGTTGTTCTGTTTATAACCTAAAAAATTATTTACAAACAAACTTTTAAAAATACCTTTACAATTTGTCAATCCTTTATGTAATTATAATTTATAACTGTGTGCAATTAACTTTTCATATTGTTTAACTCGTAGTAATTCACGGAAAGACATTATAAGTACTGGCTACCTGTTAATACAAGAGGCCATTAAAACAGAAGAAGAAGAAGAAATATTGTTTAACCATTTACAGTAATATTTTTCCAATTTTAGTAATTTTCTGAAAAGAAAAAAAATTTACACATTGTTCCGAAAGGAGAATATTTTTTATATATTGTTTTCTAAAAACAAAGTGTTTTAATTGTATTTTTTAAAGGTATTTTGTACTAAAAATTATCTTTCCTTTATGACAAATTTCAAAAGATATCAAACAATACTTGAAAATTAAGTTACTATAGAAAGTTCATATTAAATGTCCCAATTATTACAGCTAAAATAATTTTGAATTTACAGGCATTCACCAAAGAAGTGTTTCTCAACCGAGCCGAACAAGAATTCAATTGAAAGGAAAAATGGTAAACATATAGAAATAACTTTCCCGCCGCTATTTAAAGTCTGGGAAACTTGGAGACGGTTTCGTTTTTGGCCAGAGTTTCATGAAATTGAACAATCCAAGTTGTCGTCATTAGTGTTCTCTTTTTCGTGTGTGACAATAGTTCTCGACTCTCTCGACACTTACATTTAGTTTATTTCGCGTCACACACGATGACAAACATCTTGAATGGAATTGGGTCTAAAACAAATGTCTTGGCTTTATGAAGATGTAAAAGCAGGTGTGTACTTTTAATTTCACATTTTAATCTCATCCACCATTGTAAGTCTAAAAATAAAACTTTATTAAAGTTTAATTTTCATAAATGTGATTGCAAAATAACATATTAATAATAGATATAAGCACGATATAATTCCAGAAAAATTAGAAATTTCAATAAGAGATTAAAATTTAATTGGTTTAAAATTAATTTATTGTCTTAACTTTTAAAATTAAGAGTGATAATAATTATTAATACAAAAATTTCGCTGCTTTGTAGATATTGTTATATTTGGAAAATTCTTTGAATTCGTTTAATTAATACAACAAGAACAAATGACGATTCTCCTGCGATGATAACTGCAACTTCAATTTTTGTAAATCCCGCAAGAACATTAATAGCAATAAATAAAAACCACTCTTGCTAAAATCAATCAGAGGAATTTTAAAGTGACAACCGTTTTTTTTTATCTTCGATAGAATATCAAAATGAACAAAATTTATCTGGATCTTTAAATTGAAGTTTATAATAAAAAGAAGAAAATCGCAAGATGAATGATTGAGAAGAAAAATAAATTAGTATAAATAGAATAAATGGAATGAAAAATTTAAAGAAAACAAATCGGAGTAAAAATAAATATACATAGAAAAATAAAGCGAAAAAGAAATATAAATAAGGAAAAAATGATGGAAAAGATAAATAAATAGAAAGAGAGTGAAATAAATCGACAAAAATCGATGATTGCATAATATTTTATCTTTATTCGCTTTTCATTCGACAATATAATTTTTTCCCCTCACTATGGAAAACTAGGTGAATGTTAGTGCAGATATTTAAAAAACGGCCACGGACGCCTGGGAATAGAATCACTTTTCGACAGCACCTAGTTTCAATTTAACGGAGCAAAATCTATGTCTATATACAAATGCACAATTCTTTGTGACGACTGTGAAAATACAACCTAACCTGATGATTTTTTGCGCATTTCAAAATTTGCAATTGAACGACAAAATTAAAATTTACAAGAATTATTAAAAATAAATTTACCATCAAGAAGTTTTGACTATGTGCAAATACAGAAAAGAAGAATTAAAATATATCGTTTTCAATATATTTATTAAATAAATTTTCGAAAATTTAATTATACAATTGCTAAATTGACACAATATGAAATTCGAAACGTGTAATTGGGTCACACAATGTACTGGAGAATATCAAGACTATATATATATTGATAGGGTAAGAAATCGAATATCGGAAGTATCGAAAATAGTCATGAGTCATTAATAAACAGTGAACCCACATATTTGCAGTTTTCAAGTTCCTAGAACGAATTTTATGGTTTGATTGAAAACAAAATTTTCATACGAATTTACGATTCTGTTTGAACAAAGAAACATTTTTTCTTTTCTTCCTTTTTTTCCAAAGATTATATAAACATTCTTTTGCGAAACGTGAAAAGCTTCACGAGGGAGGGCATATTATGTGTGTATATATATATAAAAAAAAACAAAAACAAAAAAGAAAATGAAAAATTGACCACCCGAAGACATAGTAGGGCCAAGAAATGTATTTCACATACGACGTTGAGTGTTTCTTGGATAATTTTAGATTGAGAAGATAGCGACTTTGCCACATGAGAGAGAAGGAAAATTCAGGAGAGGAAATAAGATGGTATGGAAACCACCAGCAAGTGGGACGTGAAAGAAAAAGAGTGGAAGAGGTAAAAAGCGAGATGGAATGATGTAGTTTCGGGTGTGAGTATAGTCTCTCGTTCGCGCAGTTATGCCGATCAGCTTCGACTGTCTGTCGCCAATTAAATTATATTTCGAATACATTAAATCGCTGTGACAGAAGTGTAAAAAATCGATAAAAATGTGATTGCAAGCTAATAATTTTTTAATCAATTATGATTAATTGAAAAGTTTTGTCCGCTGCTAAAAAAAAATCAGGGTAGGTGTTTATGCATATATAAAAAAGTAATTCCAAAAATTTTGCCTTCGGTGCAATTTATTTTATGTTAATTTATAAATAACATTACTTTCATTAGAATTTTTTTGATTACTTTAGTAATTAAATTATTCAATTACTATATTTTTAAATTTAAATATAAAATTAGATAAATTAAATTTTTCTTGAAATTTTAAATAAATTTTACAAAAAGAAGTAAAAATAAAATTGAAAAAATTTAAAATTAACAAACAATGCATAAATAATCGAAATCACAAGTAAAATTATTTCAAAAAAAGAAAAAATTAAAGAAAAATGTTAATGTCGTCATGAATGTGATTCTCGTACTTCATTAAGATGATGGCAGGAACAGGAGTAAACATATCAGGAGCTGGGATGCTGAGGGCAAGGAGAAAAGATATCAGCATCAAACCAAATAGAAGATTAGACAGAAAGTCTTCACGTGGAATGATATACGAAAATGAGGAACTCAGACTGCGAACTATTCATATCAATGCAGCAATCGAGCAAGGTAAAGGAGAAGGATTCGAAAAAATGCAAAGTAGAAAACAGTTTTCCTTAATTTGTATAGTAGAAATTAATTATATCTAAATAATAGAAAATTCAATATGAAAAATTTTTCACAAATAAAAAAATGAAAAATGAATTAATTAAACGATTTCAAAAAACGTATTTCAAAATACAAAAATAGCTTAATGAAAATAAGTTTCTGATTTTTAAAATAATTGAAAATTAATATTTGCGATTTTTCAGGACAAAACGATATTAAAAAATTGCGCAAAGAGAACGAGCAGCTTCGAAGGGAAATATGGTGCCTAAGAGATGAATATGATAAACTAGAGGAAATCTTAAGGAAGCAGAAGAGCCACGACGGAAGCGATGAATGTGAGGTAAATGGGAAAAATTGCATTTTAATATATATTTGAATGACAAGCTTTACATGTGCAATAACTAATACAATTAGCATTAACATGTTCCCTTGTTACAAAATTAATTTAATTTAAATATATCTGATTTAAAATTATTCCAAAAAAATATTTAAACTAAGTAGTTATTTGTTTAAATCTCTAATTCGTAATAATTTTTATCTACATTTATTTTTTTTTGTCTTCAGAGAAAAAAAAAAAAGAAAATTTCTCGATTCTGTAAGAATCGTTTTGTACGTCATCAATTTGGTTGTAATAATTTTCGTGTCGTGATTGCTTAGCTTCATGTTTTTCAGCGATTAATTACTATCCAAGAGGTAGTCGCGCTGGCCCAACGAGAGATTGGAAACTACGAAAACAACTAAATTTCTGGGACCCAAACTCCCAAGGTACTTACAACAGCTTGCAATATGCAATTAGACTTGCATTGCTTTTTTATTAGTTCCAATTTTTTTTCACTAATTGCACTTTCAATTAAAAAAAAAATCAATTGCATGCATTTAATCCTAAAAATACACTCCTATCGGAAAAAATCTGAAAATTTTCAATTTGCATGTGACAGTCTATGCAAAAATGAATGAAATTGAAATTCTAAATTAATTTAGAATTGGTAAAAAACAGTCACAGGTGCAAAAATGTAATTTTCAGGTAGTTTCGAAATTGAAATTAATAATTAAAAATCCACTTATTGAAGAAATTTTTTTAGAGTCGTTCGGAAGATAATGAAGCTTCACAATTAAGTAACTCTGAACAAGGCGAAGAAGACATTAATGACGATTTTTTTGACGATGTCGATGCTGACAATGATGACAATGAAAATCTCTGTAATAATATTGACAATAAGGATATTCACAGCGAAGAGAAAAGCGACGAAGACGATGATTATGATGATGATGTTAATGAAGATGAAGATAATGAAGACGACGATAATGAAGAAAACGATAATGAAAGTAATGAAGATTACGTTAATGCCGAAAATCAAGATCTCAAACAGAATAGAAGAGAAACAAGGAGAATCGACAAAGATCAATTGGAAAATTCGGATATTCAGAAATCCGACAAATTCAGAGAATCAGAAAAAATAAATGATAAAATTCAAAGAATCATGTCGGAAAAAATTGATAATAATCTCGAGCATCTTCAAGTTGATTTCGATGGTTTGTCAATCGTCGACGAGGAAGAGGAACAAAAAAAAGGACGAAAGTACGAGGACAATTTAACAGACTATAAAGAAATCAATTTGACAAATTCTAAACAAAATCTTTTTTCAAGCCCAATTTTTAATACCTGTCCATTTATTTTTCCCAGTGTAAATCCATCGCAAGTTTTTGATTCTATGCCGACTCCAATGTTAGACACACAACATATTATAAAATTGGATTCTCCATTTTTAGAATCAAGTAATTCTAAACTTCCAAAATCACCTAAACCCACAGTTACCTTTGAAAATCATTCACCAAATAAATTACATCAAGGCAGTCCTCGATTTTTCGCCAAAAAGAATTTAGAAAATCGAACAAATAATATGGAAATCAATTCCGTCGAAATTGAAAAAGGAACAACGTCTTCAAACATCAGACCTAAACAAATTTTTGCACCTTTAAAATTTGATTCACGAAGATTCTGTCCCGCGAAACAATCGCCAAAAATTGAATTATGCCCAAAATCATCGACATCAAATGATTTTTATTCAAATCATTCACCGGTAAATGAAATATTCACGAAACAATCTTTCGGAAATGAATGTCAAGATAATAAAAGTAATAATAAAATTATTTCTAATATAAATAAAACATGTGGTAAAATTTTTAGAACAGGGAAACGAAAATCTATCAGTTTAGACACATTATTTCCGGATAAAATGCAAAATTTTACAGTGAATAATTTAAAAATATTCTCATCGTGTCAAAATTTGAATAGTGAATATTCAGAGAGAGAGAATTTTAATTCATTTCAAAATGACACGAATTTTCAGAATACAATTAAAATTTCCCAAGAAAAAAATGATCAATCGAAATCATTCAAATCTCAATTGAATGTCATTCTAAAGAGTCCAGGAAGTATCGTTTCCAAAGAAATTCCAAAATTATTGCCAAAAAATTGTACATCATTGAATAATTTATTTTTCCAAAATGAAGAAATTACGGCATTTAATCAAAATCATCAGTTATTGAATGATAAGGAGCAATATCATGGCTATCAAGCAACGTCCTTCGAAGGTCCTTATCCAATAACACTACAAATTCCATCCATGTTACCAATTGATGTGGATTATAAAAATATTCCATTTCTAGCGAGAAAATTCTATTATCCCGGTGAGGAGATGAAATTTTTCTACGATTCAATTCCACAAAAAATATCCGCTCACACGCAAACACTTGATGAAGACATAGCGCAGGAATCCATTCGTATTAAGAAGGATTTAAGAACAAAAAGTGAATCACTTGGCAAAGATTTGAATCGCACTCGAAAGAAAAGTACAAAAAAGGAGAAAAAATCAATTATCGATCGAAGAAAACGCGATACTTTAAAGAATCAAGTGTCAATATCATCGTGTGAAGAATCAGAATCGCCTAATGCAATAATTGCCGGTACAAATTTTGATAATCGAGAAAATAAACAAGAGAGTCGATCATCATCGTCCGATGTTGATTCACAAAGAAAGGAACAAACTCATCGTGTGTCAATTTATTTTAATTCAAAAAAAAGACCATCACTAACGTCTATGAAAAGTACTCGGAATATGGATAATTCCAGAAGTAAAATCATTCCGCAAAAAGATCAATCGGATGGAAACGTGACAAATCTAGGTGAAACAACAAACTCTGTTAATAGTAAAGAAATTGGTAATAGTAAGAGACGAAAAACAAGTACAAGTAGTGAAAATGTTCCATGGTGCGCGTGTTGGGGTAACGGTTGTATTTAAATCAAAGACGAAAATCGAAATCTAAAAAAAATTCTTTTTCAATAATACCAAAGTAATCCACATTTCAACATATCGAATTTCTTTAATTATAACTGACAAGATAGAATTTTTACTAAATCGAAAATTTATTTTTACTTTTCTACGCTAGAATAATTTCAGTTTTCGTCTATGAATAAAAAAGAAATGAGTCATTCCATTTTTAAGGATCAAAGGTTGTACAATAATAAACGTATAATATCAAATTACACGCCAAAAATAAACATTATTAGTAAGTAAAGTCTGTTCTTTTTATAATTATAAAAAAAAAATATTTATAATTATTTGTAATGTATGTGAAAAACTTGTGTCAAAATTTACGGAATAAAAAAAAATTTGCAAACATAACACATAAATTATTATATTGTTATATATTTAGTACCAATCAAGATGCGCTAACATATCACATACATACTTAACTCTAAAACACTTAGAATTGCTTCAAATGATAATTATAATCAAGTAAAAAAAATTGCATTATTTTAAACGAATTTATATTATTCATAATTTCAATTTCAATTTTTTTTTTTGTGAGATTTCAACTATCTTAATTGTATTTTATACACAAGTGTAAAAATTGTTTTTTTAGATCATAATTTTTAAACTTGAATAATAAAATGTGAATTATTGCGAAAAATTGCAATAAATAGAGAAATACGTTTAAAAAAAAACTATTGTGGAATGTATGTAGAAACGTGAAAAATTTTTGCAAATGAAGTGCTCGTAAGAAATAAATAAACAAGTATTTTTCTAACCCATTTAAAAATTCTAATACGAGAATGTAAACAAACGATATCAGATTTAAATCGTTTTTTATCTTCAGCCTCCTACATATTTTTTTTTTAGAAACTCTCAAAAATTCATTGATCCTTCTTTGCTGACGCTTGCTGAAAACTGGGAGGACTTTCCTAAAAAAATAATAAAATTTTAATATTTTAATATTTAATTAAAATATTTTTAATTTATAATATAAAAATATAACAAACAATAAATATTTTTTCAATTTATAAATACCATTTTACTTTCTAAAATAATTGAGAAACTAGGTCTTAAAATTTGAATTGATAATTAAAATAATTTAATACCTGGAACCACAATATTATTTCAACGTTTATTGCTGATTGCTAATGATAAACTATCACAATTTGAATTATTTGAATAATTACTTACATAATATGCTGGAGGCGGTACATAAGCGCATTGAGGTTTATTGGGATCATAATAGGCACTTTGCGCAGCTTCAGCAGCCTTTGAATCTATTAAAAAAAATTATAAATCACGATTAAAGAAAGAGACAATTTTTAAATTATAATTTAATGATTTCCTAATTGTAAATTTCAAAATTATGTATATATTGGGAAGACGATTCATGCCAAAAAATTGCAATTAATATCTATTTGTGCATTAATATGATTTTTTTATTATTAAATTAGTCACTTTAAAAAAATAATTCTCTTCAAATGCTTCATTTTTTCGAATTCTGATACAATTTTTCTCAAGTTATTCAATAATGTGAAAATAATTAGATCAATATTGAAACGGTGTTGTGCGAGTCGATAACAAAGGAGTTAAAAAATACTTTAAATAAATTTCTTTTTAAATTGTTTTTTATTTGAAAACAAATCAATATAAATAATAAAAGTAATAAAATAAAGAAAAAATAATATTTCTAAGGAATTAAAAAATTCAATATGGATTATTTAATAGCATCTGAATTCCTAGCTGAAGAAATTATTTTTATACGACACGTACCTGCGCACTATTTCCAGATGATGCTGGTCGTCTGCACATTATTTACATAAAATTGCAAAAAAAAAATTAAAAAAAAATATTAATCTTTACTCATTACAGTGCCACAGTTATAAACAAAATTTTAAAAAAAAATTGTAAAGTCACCGTTTTTAGCGAATTGTTAAAAATGTAATAAAATTTTACATTTGAAGTGGATTAAAAATCAGAATATGGGGAATTATTTTCTCATTAACACTTTTTCTTGAATTTAATTTTAATTTATTGCAAAAACTCAAACGAAATTTAATGATTATTTACTAAATTTAAGTATTTTACATTTTCTATATTTAAAATTGTTTTAATTATTATTATTATAATAGAACGAATGTTTAGAATAATATTAATCAAATATTTTTTTATTTTCGAATGTATCTGATGCAATATTGATTTCTTGCTTCATAAATTTTTGTCTCTATGTTAATTAAATATAAAGTGAAGATAATAATGATAAACTAGCTTTCAAATAAATATAGTTTATTATTCAAGCAATTTTTTATATATGCCTTATTGTAACAAATAGATAACTATTAAATAGTAAGAATTAATTAGCGCAAGAGTTAATTATTCCAGAGAATATTATCGACAAGCAAAATTGGGTTAGTAATAAAATTTTAATAAAGAAATACTTGAATAGCTGAGAAAATACTGTGCTTATTTAATCAAGTAATTAATAATACCCATTTGATTCATTATTTAATTTTTCATTATAAGAATTCAATTCGTTGTTCATTATTAAATAATTTATTCTTTGAACAATTTATTGTTCTTGTTTTTAATAATTTATCAATTAAAGCTTATAATCACATTTTGTAGTGACAATGGCGGGAATTTTAGAATTTTAGATTATAGTAAAATTTTTTAATCTTTCTAGACCTTTTTTATATAACTTTATAGTTATTTGATTTGTTTGTTATTGTTTTACTATTTTAAGAAAATAGTAAGTTTATATCTTTTTTTTTATTGGTAAGGCCCATATTGCGGATAAGATGACTGTCCATATTGATTATTTTGTGGGTATGTAGTGTACGGTGGTGGATATTGTGGATAATTATTGGATTGTCCATTATTTTGGTACACACCTGCTTGAGGAGTATGTTGATTATTGTAACTGGGATTAGCCCAAGCAGGTGCTCCATTTTGATGTTGAGGTGTCCATCCTGGTTGTTGTCCCCAAGCTCCATGTTGTTGAGGATTTCCTCCGCTTGCGTAACCCTGATATTGCGCATTTATTCCCGGATACGGTGGTGGCATGTCTGTCATATAGACGCTGTTTGCTGAAAAAAAATAAACATTAATTTCTTTTCTCCTTATTCCTGAAGAATAGTTTTCATTTAATGCATTTTAAACAAGTTATTATTTTTTTTTTAAAGTACACTTGACAAATACTGTCTTTTTGTAATGATTTGAAATTAAATCGTTCCATACAATGAGAGATGGAAAATTGCAGTTTTTTTTTTAATTTTCTAAATTTACCTGGAGGAGCGTCAGGAAAAACGTTGGTTGGTGGTGACCAACCATAATAACCAGTAGGTGCTGCTTGATAAGCTGGTGGAGGTGCAGCGTACCAATTTGAAGTTGGTGCCTCATATGGAGGTGGTGCATCAGATTGCGGACCATTACGTTGAGCTAAAAGAAAAATAACAAATCAGTCAAAAATATATGAAAAAAAGAAAATCAGAAAAAATATGAATTTGCCTCTATTTATCAAAATTTGTTAATAATTTATTAATTGATAATGATCGAATGATCGTAATGGTCGAAAAATAAAGACCTATTGAAGCAGCTCTCAGCATTGCTTGTCCAAATTCAATTGCTCCGCCACTTTTGAAATAAAGTTTAAATTTGCATTCGCCAATCCAATTTCCATTAGCTTGCGCTCGACATTTTCCTTTAATGTAATTTGATCCAAAAACTGGCTGCTCAAGTTCAACTCCAGATAATGTAACAAATGGAAAACTGAAAGATTGCATTTTTTCTTTCTGATCTTTGGCATTGAAAATCATTCGATGTGTAGTCAAGTAAAGTCGTCCTTGTTTTCGTCCGAGAAATTCTGGTTGCTCTTGTCCATGAAATTCCATTGAAACATTATCGCAAAAGAGTAAAATGCTGAAAAATAAATATTTTTATATTATATTGTTTAAACAAATAATAAATAATAATAATAAAATTAGTATTAAATTAGAAATTAAAATGTGTGTAAATGAAATCCACAAAAATCTGTTAAACACTAATGCATAATTAATGATAAGAAATTACATCCATGACGAAATTGGACGTTTATAACATTTTAACAATGTAATCTGTCAATTAATTTCGTTTGTCATTTTCATTAATAGCTAAATTGTCATCCTTGTCATTTTTTGATGACAAAACGTTAAAAATAGATCTTTTGAAAGTTCAAATCCTATTTTCTTTAAACAAACAGAAGTTCTAATATGTCATTATTAAATAAATTTTTACTTTCTCTTAATAATTACATAGTTGTAAATTATGACGCAAGAAATGTAAAAATTGCCTAATAATTGCAAACTTTTCCCTATCAAATTGATAGTTTATATACTTGCTAATTTTACTTCATTAATTACAAAATTTATATAAAATAAAGTTAAAAACAACTGAAAATTAATTAATTATATGTTATAAATTTTTTTTTAATTATCATTGTTATTTAAATTCATAACAAAAATTGGATATTTTTTTTTTGCATAAACCGGCAAAATTTTTTGTTTCAATAATAAATTGTAGAAAGAAACTGAAGTAAATTACTAATTTTCAGATAAAACTTTACTATCAATAAGCTAAAAATTTATCAAAGCTGATAAAATAGTGTGCATATATGTACAAAATAGAAACGTCACAAGTATTCGGAACTATAAATTTGTCAATAACAAAAGAAAAATCAAAGATTTACAAAATTTTTTGTACATACCACTCTCCTGAATGGATAAGCACTCCCCCATTAGCATGTGCAGTATTTAAAGACATCTTGAATGTCTTGAATATTTATTAAAAACTTTTTAAACGTCCTGGTTTTAACTTTTAATCCGCAGTTTCTGTCAGCTGATTCATACTTCATAAAACGTCATCAAACTTGAGGAGGGTGGGATTACTTTTGACAAGACTTTAAAATTACAATTACCAATACTTGACGGTATTATTAAAAGTACATTAAATCGTGACTTTTTAAGCGACAAGCTTTAAACAACTGTTTTTTTTTATTAAAAAGGATAAAAGAATAGAAAATTTAGAATTTTTATGTAAATAGCAGACGACAAAATACGTCAAGCAAGGTTGGGTTGCTAAACAAGTGACATTACGGGGAATGCTCAACGAGCTGATTTGGTCATGTGACCTTTTGATGAATATTTGAATATATGCTAAGATTTTCCCGCGATTATATCTGTGCATAGACGGTTGAAGTCTCAGCTCCCAGGGCGCGCTGCTGAACTTTTGAGATTACGTTCACAACCCTGGAAATACAAAATCATAATAATACATGATTATTTTTTCAAAAATAAATGTAAGTAAAAACGATTTTGAATAATTGATTGAATTATATATTTGACAAAAAATGTACTGTGTATAACAAAAGAAAACTTGCAAGTACTTATGGAAGAACAATTTTAACAAATTTACATATAGCTTTTTTAGGTTATGTTGAACATGCATGTGTATAGGGGGAATTATTTTTTTGCTTTTTTTAATTTAAAAAATTAAAATATTGCAAAACAGTCATTTGACTTTATTCTAATTGTTCATAAACAAGTTTTAAAAATATTTGTCTTTTTATGTCAATCGTCATTTTTAAAAAATTATAATATTGCAAACAATTGTGTACAATGTTTAATGTTTAAAATGAGTGTACAATGTTTATATTTTTTATTGTTGTGTATTTAAAAAAACAAATAATGTAGATTAATCATAACCATAATAAACCTACTATTTAAATTCTTTATAATTATTTAATCTTACATATATAATTTATCTTTTCAGAAACTTTTGATTTCTAATCCAAAAAGGCTTCCAGCATCTTTAAAAATGAGTGTCTTTACACAATGGTTAAATCCATTAATAGGTATTCTTACTTGGGAGGAAAAACACTCAGACTATGATTATCATCAGGAAATCGCTAGATCAGCATTTGCTGATATGCTACATGATGAAGAGAGGGTTAAAACAATTTTTATTTTTAAATCATAAGCCTCAGGATTTGATATTAATTATTTTAGAATTCACTAAAAAAGTTATTTAAAAAATAGTTTCTAAAATAACTATTGCATTTACAGAATAAAAAATATTATGCTGCTCTCAAGTCTGCTATTGATAAAAAACATAAAAATGGAGAAGAAGCAAATGTCCTGGATATTGGAACTGGAACTGGATTATTATCAATGATGGCAGCAAAATGCGGTGCTGATTCTGTCATTGCTTGTGAAGTAAAATTTACCATTTTTATAAATTCTACTTAATATAATTATTCCACTTGTTTACTGAAAAAAGAAAAAAATAGAATATTTTTATTTCAATGTGTTTATTATAATTTTGTTCATAAAAATGATTTTCAGACTTTTAAACCGATGGCGCTTTGTGCTGAGAAAATAATCAAAGCTAATGGATTTGACAATATAATAAAATTAATACACAAACCATCCACGTCGTTAACTGTTGGCGAAAATGGAGATATTCAAAAACGTGCAAATATTTTAGTAGCCGAAGTATTTGATACAGAATTAATAGGAGAAGGTGCTTTATCAACTTTTCATCATGCCAGTGAAGTTTTACTCGAAGTATGTTATTTTGAAATATTTTTCTGTTAAACAAAGGAAAAAATTATAAAAAAGTGCCCATATTTTTTAAAATAACAACAAAGAAATGTTGATATTCGAGAAAATATTAGCATTATTTATGATTCATGTTTAATGAAAAGTAAAACATGTTTTTTGTAGCGAATTTATCATTTCTTAGGAAAACAGTATCGTTATACCGTCGAGAGGCACAGTTTGGATACAAGTAATTGAAAGTACAATGATAAAAGCTTGGAATAAATTAAATACCATTCGAGATAATAATGGGCGGATTTTATTTGAGACAAATTCTTGTTTGAACAATTGTCGCGGATCAGTTGCTGTCCAGGATTTACAGCTAAGTCGTATATCGTTGGAAAACTTCAAGCCACTATTACCACCACAAAAAATTTTTCAGTGAGTCATTTGAAAATTTTATAATATAATTTATGACATTTATTTTTATAATAATTTAAATTTATTTAATTGCAATTTTAGTATGTATATAATTTTAGTAATTCTATTATTATTTTTTATTTTATATCAAACCCTGAATCGTTGGAATGAAATAAACTGTAATTTTTTAATTTATATTTTTAGCTTTGATTGGTCTGGTAAAACACCTTTGCGATTTGATGAAAATATTTCAATACCTGTAAAAGCGATCGCAAATGGCACAGCGCATGCTGTATTTATGTGGTGGGATATACAAATGGACACAGAAGGACAGGTATAATTATTATCATTTAATTATAATGAATATTTTTATTTTTAAATTAAATTATCAATTTATTTGACAACAACCGTTTTTTAATTTTGTTTTAAACAAAAAATAAAATTTTATTATAAACATTTTGTTCTTAGAATATTCTTAGTTGCTCACCAGTTTGGGAGCATCCGTCAGTAAAATCTGATATAAAAGAAGGAATTAATCAGGATCTGTTAACTCGGAAGATACCTTGGCGTGATCATTGGATGCAAGCCATTTATCACCTACCAACAGAAACGCCGATCCAAATGAATCACGAAGTCAATCTCATTGGATGTCACGACGAATATTCCTTTTGGTTTAATTTAAAAAATGATCTAAAGTAAGTTTAATTTACATATTTCTAATATTCATTCAAGTAAAATTTGAATTTACATTTAAAATTAAATTCCTAAAAAACCATTAATTTCATTATAAATTAAATAATATATTAATTTAATTATAAATTATTATTTAGTTCTAAATTTTATATAAAATTTACTTTTCAGATTAAATTTTGACAATTTTGAAATACCTACGTGCAATTGTTGTTTACACTTAGCCTACACGAGAAATCGAATTAGTCAATTAAACGATCTGTGCAGGAATCAAAAATATATCGAAATTTTAAGGAGAAAAATTAATTCCAACATAACGTGTTTATGTATTTCGGAAGGATCACTATTAGGAATAATTGCCGCGAAATTTGGCGCAAAAGAAGTAATTATTTTCGAACCCACTGCAATATCGAGAAGAGCAATGGAAACATTAGTCGAAGCTAATAATTTATCAGAACAAGTGGAGATAATCAGTTCATTTAATGATTTTCCCAAGGATAAAAAGATTGATTTCATTATAAGTGAACCTTTCTTCTTGACTTCTATTTTGCCCTGGGATAATCTACGATTTTGGTATATTGTATCAAAATACTTTCCAAATGTGCCAAAATTTCCAGTGCACGCTACAATACGTGCTGTTCCCATGGAGTTTATAGATTTACAAAAAATCCGTGCGCCAATTGGTAATTGTGAAGGATTCGATTTATCCATATTCGATGAATTGGTACAGGTATTTATTTTAATTAAAAAATATTTTTTAATTAATCAAATGTTTGTGTTAATGAATATAAAAGAAAATTTTGATTTATTATTTAGGATTCTAGTGAGAAAAGTGATTCCCCCGTTGAAGCACAACCGCTATGGGAATATTTTGGAAACGCTCTTGGCTCATCATTCGAGATAGCAAATTTTGACTTAACTCAGAATGTGATGGAAAAAAATGAAGAATCTCTGTCCGGTAACATAGGATTCGAGGTGTAAGTGAAAAAATTAAAAGTATAATTCAGAAACTATTCGAATTTAAATTTAATCAGAAAAAAATATTAAAAATTAGAAAGCAAATAATAATTACATAATTTTTTAGTTAAGTGATGTTTATTGTTGAAACATTTATCGAATTTCTTTCTATTTAGAGATGGATCGTGCAACGGTATTGCACTGTGGATTGATTGGAAATTAGACAATGATCTAATTATATCCTCTGGACCCAAAGAGAGCATAATACCAGGTGAACCAATTATTTGGGATCCACACACAAGGCAAGGTGTTCATTTACTTACAAATATAAAAAGTATAAAATCCAAAGATACGCTTTCTTGGTCTTTCGATTTTAAACCAAAAGAAGGACTCATGAAATTCGAATTTCATGTAAACGAGAGGTCTTAACTAATTGTAAGTTTTTAAAATACTTTTAGTAAAAATAAATGTATTTTTTACACTTGAATTTTTTGTCTATATTTAATTTTAAAGTTACATGTTGCAATGTTAATGAATAACTGGAAAATGTTTTAAATGCATAAACTTTGGTTATTTTATTAGTAAAACTTAATATGACAGATTCTCGATTTTCACAGGAATTCATGCATGTCGGTTTAATTTTATATATGAAATTAAAAATATCAACGCTTACAAAAAATCATATCTGGACTCTAAAATTTGTTCTTTTCACAGAAGTCTTTTTTTAATATAAACAAAACTAAATTGCAATTTAAGATTCTAATTTTGCCAAAATATCCAATTCACGGAAAAGATGAAATTCCTTGCCTTCGTCAAGTGTGACTTTGGTGCCTCCGTATTCAGGGAGTAAAACGGTGTCTCCAACTTGAACGCTCAATGGAACATGGTCTCCTTTCTGAAAAGAAATAAAAGTACTTTTATTAAAATTTTTTTTTTAACATTTACAATTAATATTGATTTTTATTATTTAGATTTTAAATTAATTAAATTTATTATAAACTGAAAAAATTACAATTCTGTCTAACGATTTATGATTTAATAATTGGTGAATTAATTATAATTTAATAATAGTTACTTCATTTCGGGAACCAGGACCCACAGCAACTACTCGACCCTTTAGTACTTTGGCTTGTGCTTTTTCGGGAAGTACAATTCCGCCCTTTGTTTGAGTGATTGCTTCTGATTTTTGAATTAAAACTCTATCGAAAAGAGGAATTAATCTTTTTGCAGCAGCAATACCAGCGGAAGCCTGTAAAATAAAAAGGTAATGAGCTTTTTTTCCGTACAACACTATACATTGTACTTTGTACCCCCACGTGTTAATTCCATACAATAAAAAAGAAATATCAATTTTTTTTAACTATTATAAATTATCGTCATTTTGAGTAAACATAAAAAATTAGTCTCAATTGATTATTTATAAAATACATTACTGAAATTTCTTCAATTTACATAAAAAAATTACGGGGAACTTCACTTATCAGAATATTCTAGAAACTCTTGAAGATGCAAACTTTGACAACGATTGCAACAGAAATTAGGGTAATTAAATTTTTTCGTAAATAGTTTTAATTTATCAGAGGAAGTAAAATAAACCGTTTTATTAATTTTTCAGTAGGTTAGTGTGATTAAATGCATTATTCAGACATGATAAATATTTGAGTAACAAATGACAAAAAATAAAAAACGTATTGGAAATTGACTTCTGTCGTTGATAAAACAACATTTAGTAAAGTTTCCTTTTTTATAGAATAAACATTTTGTGCTGCCGATTTGTACTTACCATTTTGTCACGAGGTAATACAACTTTTAAAGCAGGAAGTTAATTTTTACAACACGTTGAGCTGTTGAGCACGTTGTATAACCAGGAAACGGCACACCGCTTTATCAGGGTTGAGAAGTTTTACACGTTATTACAAATTGTTAAGGTGCTTTAATAACGGTATTTAAAGTTTAACCCGTGATGTAAGCTTGCAAACCAGCCCAAATGGTGGGAATTGCACCTTTATCATTAAGATTAAGCTTGTCTCACTACCTATCATTGTTGAACAACCTCATATTTAACAACCATGTCCGTCTATAACCAAGATGTCGCTGTGACATTACGTGAAATAATATTAGTTAATTTAATAATTATACAATCTGTGCTGCAAAAAATAAGTTATTAAGTTCAAATAAATGCAATCAATTAAATTTCAACAAATTATATTATCTTTTCTGTTTGGCAACTGCTACAGTGAATTTGTGTTTTTCGAAAACAGCAATATTCCCAATGACTATCGGAAGTTAAATTCCCATTCGGTGAATTGACAGTCTACTTGTCAAAATAATTGTCGGTTTAATTGTACTGTTTTTAACGATTCTTTTTTTGCAACTGTATTTCAAAAAAAATCCGCAATGTGAAATATTACAGATGTGCGGATTTATTTTTAAATCAAAAAAATTTATTCGAATAATTACACAACAATAATTATTTATAAAAAAAAAATTCTGCTTTCCAGAAGTCTGTACATATAAGAAGCAGTTTAATCTTGATGCCTAAAAGTGTTATTATGTTTACATTTTCTTGAATTTATCACTCATAAATGATACTAGGTTAGCTGTAGTATTATTAAAGATCAGCATGGAGAAATTCGCTATTGATTTAGACAAAGTACTTGATGAGTTTGAATTTAATGAAGGTAAGGCACGTTTTTATACTATTAAGTCACGTGTTCCTAGCTTTGTCTAATGATAGATTTTGTAATATATGTATAGTCATTAATGAAGAATCATACAAAGCATTTGTGTCACGTCATTTCAGTTTTACAGTAACAAATAGGTTCAAGAAAAATATTTCTAAAATAATCCTATAGAGAAGAGTATTGTAAAAACAAATTATTTTCGAAAATGTTAAATTTGCTGTATCGATTTTCACATTTTTATTTTTGAAAATTTCAGTTTAGATTCATGATTATCGAATGATAAAAATTACATTAATATGGAATTTACTTTTTTTGATGTATTTATTTTTGTATTAATAGGCAAAAACTGTTTTTTGAAAACTTTCCTCATTTCCTGGTCCAACTTTTATAGATCGAGCTGAACAAGTTGCATCAGTGGCCCCGAGGCAAATTGGACCTTCAACAATTCCAGTTTCACAGGGATTAATTCCAAAAACTCAGAATCGACCAAGCTCAACGACAGTTTCGAATGAAGATCTAAATGTTATTCCTCCACCTCCGGAAAGACACAAAGATGAACGTCCTCATCATAGTCATACAGAAGAATCGCCTTTAAGAATTGAAAGAGAAAGAATGAATGACAATCTTGCAAGTTTCCGGAAAGCCGAACTCAAACAGGACAATGTTGACTCTGTGAATCATTTTTATACCCATGGTCGTTTAAATGACAGTAAAATCCAGCCAAAACAATGCGTTGAATCACAGTCTCTAGATCCAGAACCAGTTTCAATAATACACAATGACATATCGCAAAAGCTCCTACAAAAAAAATTGAATGACAATAGTAATTCAAAAATAAACAGCTATGACAACAAATTAAATCAATCCAATATGAAACCCAGTGTCAGTAATGTTTTTAGCAGTCTCAATGAATATATAAATGCTCCCAGTGGGAGTTTAGTGACTGATGAAAATCCCAATGATTTTGAGACAATTGATAATAAAAGAAAAGAGGAATCTGTCTTGAAAATTGAATCCACAAACGACTGTACTGTCATTAAAAATATTACAACTGATACTGGTAGTATAAGTGTAATAAAGAACGATATTGGTGTACCAAGTTCAGTACCGAAATTATCAAACGCCGTCACTCTTCCACCGAAATATCAAAATATCCTTCTACCAATTAAATTGGACACGTGTGTTGAAAAACCTAGTAACGTTGCGATTGCCGAGCATAAACTCCCAGAAAATATAAGTCTACCAGAAACAAGCAAGTCCGTAAATATAGAACGAAATTTTATATCTCAACTGGAAAAAACTGAAAGACAAGAAGCAAAAAGTATCATAGATGAACCGGAAAATGTCTATGAAAATGTCTACATTGGTACAGATATTCCAAAAACTCAGGCTACAATTAAAGTGAAGAATTCAGATTCAAAGGAGACAAAACAATTGGAACAATCAAGAGCCGAAGAAGAGAAACACACCTATGAAAATGTAGACTTTGCTACAAAAACCGTCACCCGTCCGAATAAGGATTCAGTTTATGAATGTATTTACATTGGAGGTAGGGAGCAATTACCTCCAGAGACAACAACAGAATTAGAAGTTGCAGCAAAAAAATTAGATCAATTTTATAATAAAAAATGTCAAGAACCCGAAGCAGCGGAAGTCCCCACGAAGAATCAATTTTACGCAAATAAAAAGAGTCAAGAATCCGAAACTAAAGGTAGTAATACCACTAGATTAGTATTTCAAGCCGTTCAATTAAATCCACCACCACAGGAACACAAACCAATTGGATTTGGAAATATTGACGATTTATCGGAAGAGGAATTAAATCGTTTCCTCGCTGAATTAGAGGAAGAAGAGAGAGCAAACGAAGCGTCAGGTTCAGATGGAACATTACAAAAATTCCCCAATAAACAAGATGATGAGGACGCGAATGAAGCACCAATTTTTGAAAGTGTCGTCATCGGTGAATTACCCAGTGTTTCCGAAGAGGATCTTCAGCAAAAGGCGAAAAAATTTCCCGTTATTGATTATGGAAAATCACGCGTCGGTGGTGAAAGTTCGAGTGATTTTTTAGTCAAGAAGGGTGCAGAAAAATTTCACGAACCTATAAAGCCTATTTCGAAAGTAAAAGAGGACAAAGGAAAAACAAGAAAAAGTAAAAAAACAAATGAGAAAATTAGAAAGTGTTCGGACAATTTTGATGTTCCGTGTAATGAAACAAATACAATAGACGAAATTGTTACAGCCGCGCAAGATAAAGAGAATGGTAATTGCATTTCGGAAATAGATCCTTCATTGAAGGAATGTAATGAAGATTTTCAAAATTTTACAAATCCCGATAATGATTTAAGTGAGAATGGAGAAAGTGATGATAAATTATTAAATTCTGAATTAAATCCTCATAACGAAGAGACTGGTAATAATTTAAATTTAAATGAAAATACGAGTAGAGTAGGAAAGGATGATAATAGTAGTAGAACACTTAGTGATGTAGATAACAATTTGGATCATAATGAAAATAGCGAAGAAGATCTTAATCGACCAATTAGGCCGCAAACTTTGGATATTGCTTCAACAGTAAACATGACTGAATTTACGACAGGTATTTCTTTTATTTAAAAATTATCTGATCTATTATTTATAAAGTTTCATTGATAACTAATAAATAACTTAGAAATATAGAAACTAAATTTTTATTTTTATTTTAGGGAGGCAAGAAGCACTTCCTGTTGTTTCGGATGTTCCCGAACATGAGGGAAATGGAGATGAAATTCGAGTACCTTCTCCAGATAATTCGGAAAACTCTTCTATGGATTCGGGAATGGTACTTGGAAAACAACCGCCCTTTTGGATTCCTGATGCCGAAGCACCTAATTGTATGCTTTGTGACGTTAAATTCAATGTCATTAAGAGACGTCATCATTGTCGAGCCTGTGGAAAGGTAAAGAAAATCAAATACTTAGAGACATTCAATTCAACTACTTATCTAATTATAATTTTCTATTGTTACAGGTGTTATGTAGTAAATGTTGCAGTATGAAATATAGACTAGAATACCAGGGCAACATAGATTCTCGAGTTTGTTTACCATGCTATCAACTACTCATCAAAGGTAATAAAATAATGTACAATATTTAAGGAGATAAATTTTAAGTTTATTTCCATATAATTTATAATTATATAATAATTCAATTTTTTTTTCCAAAGCTGAAAGTGAGCAAGAATCTGGAGATTGGTCGGGATATTCAAACAGTGCAAGTGGTCCAGGAATAAATTCTCCTCAAGTAGGTTTCTTTTATATTTTATCAGAATTTTTTTTTTCATAAATAATTTTAGTGAATAGTACGTAAATTTTGCTTTTGCTTAGCATATAACTAATTTACGCATAAGCACCTACCTGTAACAACTTGTTGAATACCTCATACCTCACATAATGTTGATTATTTTAGCATGATGATTGAATTGTTTCTCTACTACTACTATAGACGAAATCAATTAATGTAGAAACATTTATAATACCTTTCCAGTGTAGACGAATAGTTAAAGAGAATTTTGCCTAAAAATTTTTTAAATAGAACCGTAAAAATTTCGTCTTTAAATTAAATCAAAGAGAAGTTTCTTTTTCATTAATTTTAACTTTCCGAAAATTTATTGTTCAAAATTTGGAAATATTTTTTTGGGGAAACAATTTTTTATGTTACATTTAAAAGAGTTCTGATAAAATTCTATTCTCTAGGCTTCACAGTTTCTTTTATTTCCATAGTTTCTCGATATTTAAAAATTTTTTCTTTCTAGTTAAATTATAACTTTTTCTTTTAATTCTCGCCTAATATTATCTTTTACTATTTTTAGATAAAAATCATTTCTACATCTTTTTGTTGGATTCTTTTATTATTTCTTTCAATTTTTGTTTAAAAAATCTCTTGTTTTAAAATTTAAGTTTTAATTGTTTTAAAAATATATTTTTTATTATTTTTTGTTAATACTGTGAAGCCGGAGTCTCTTTATTGTTGATTGCATGGTGACTTTTTATTTATTATTATTATTTATTTTTTGGAAAATAAGTAGACTCTATTGCACTACGTCGACAATAATTGCAATGGAAAGTTTTGCCACGAGTTAAAGTTTTAGTCCAAAGAATTTGATCTTCTCTGAATTGTGGTGTATTTGCAATAGTCAAATGCCAAAGTTTGGAGTATTCGACAAATGGTTATAGGGGAGACAGCCTAATCCAAATAATCCGATGGAGTACTGTTCAACCATACCACCTTTGCAACAGTTAGTTGGTGGTTTGCCTCCACCTCCCACGGTCATGGTTCCGGTTGGAGTCCTTAAGAGGGAAGGAAGCACGAAACAAAGATCAGAGGGACAAAAATCCGTTATGTTCAGTGATGGTAACTACATATTTTTATCTATTGTTAATATATTAATATTAATAATTTTTAATCATCGCTCTTAAATATGGATTAAACTTTTCAAGAATAATGGATTTAATTTTAACTAATTAGATTCTGTTTTAAGGGGAGGCAACTGAAATTTCCTCTTGCCTAGGAATGCTGATTTAAATTATTGCCACATTTTATCAAAGTTAAAAAATAATTCCTGATTTCAGAAAAACTTTTCTTTTTATTTTATAAAAATTGAGTAAATTTTGAAATTAAATTTTACCAGTGCCTCCCAGTAAGTAAATAATACATTTTAATCAATCTTTTAAATCTATATTTCTAAGTTATACTTGTAAATACACTATACTAACACCACATGACTTTAGTTAATTTTTAAATTATGATTTTGTTTTTGAAGTATTTTTAAAAATACTTCTTTAGTCTTTTAATTTCCATTTTTTTTTTGTTTGATTAATTTAATTTAAACCACTGTCATCAGATACATTTCTCTTTTTATTTTCTCCATGGAACACATGAATGCGTGCTCCAATTTTGCCCTTCCCGTTTGTTTTGTTTTCACACACCTCTCACTAAAACACAGGAATAAGGCCTGGCTGTGACCTAACAGAGCTAGATACATCCTGGGATCTAAAGCCACCGTCGAGAAAAGTTGGAAGTAAACGAATAACAGCCTCGGGTTTTCCCTCGTCATCAAATATTACCAAGAAGCAAAATCTTCCACCGTTGGATTCAAATACAAATAGTTACATTCCTCAGGATGCAAATGCATTACCGCCAACTGTTAACATTCATAAAGGACGTAAGATAATATTTTATAAAATTTATCCACTGTTCTTTTGATATTTGAAATTTAATTATTAAAATGGTAGGAAAAAATTGACATCATGTTTTATCTAATTAATTAATTTCAGAAATAACATACACCGATGTTTTGGATCAAAACAGTTTATTTACAACTTTACGAAATGAATGCGAACCAGCTGTGATGTTTGCCATTAATCGAAATCTCTATGCGTACATGAAAATAATTAATTGTGAGTAAATGAAACGAAATTATGTAATTAAATATTTATTCTAAACATTTATTGATGATTTATATTCTCACAGTAAGTTGCTGTATGAACAAAATATGTTGGAATATTACTTCAAAAGGTCTTGCCTGCGTGGGCCAGGATGAAGTTATATTTTTAATAGAGACCCTACCTGATGAAACACAAATTCCAAAAGACGTTCTGATACATATCAATCAGATTTATATGGAAGCAACGAAAGGTAATTATTCACCATTATCTTCATTTCGTAAATGACACTTTATCATTAATTAATTATTATTATTATTGTCACTTCAGGAAATACAATAACAGAGAATGGTGTATCGATACATCAAAACGGAAATTTATTAGGATCTCGAGAGCATGCGGGATTTCTTTTTATTCGTCAAACTCTTCAGTGTCTACAAAAAATTGTTCTTCCTCCATCTCCTTTTCTTGTCGGCTTGTTGGTTCATAGGTGAGAAAATTATTAATTTCATTTTAAAATATTTATAAATATATAATATATTTTTTCTAATTCAAAATAACGTGTGATTTTTATATTATTTCAGGTGGGAAACTCCTTGGGCTAAAGTATTTCCACTGCGGCTTGTTTTGCGCTTAGGTGCCGAGTATAGATATTATCCTTGTCCTTTGGTCTCGGTACGATTTAGAGAAGCAGTTTATTTTGAAATTGGCCAAACGGTAATGAAAGTACTTGCTGATTTTCGAAATTTCGCCTATACATTGCCAGCGGTGCGTGGTTTAACGATACACATGGAAGGGACAACAACATTTGTTAGATTTCCAAAAAATCGTTACGATCAAGTTATTAAGGGCTTGAATAATTCTAACGATCATGTATTAGCATTTGCAGCGAATTTCAGCGTTCAAGCTGATTCACATTTAGTTTGCATACAAACAAATTCTGAAGAGGAAAGCAGTTATCAAACTCAAGCAATTAATATTGAAATTAAACCAAGAAAAGGTAGATGATACTTTAATTAATATATATAATTTCAAAATTAACAGCAGGTTTTTAATTTTAAAATGTTATATATTTTCAGTGACTGGAGCGAGTTTCATTGTTATTAACGGAGCACTAAAATCATCAATGGGACTTTCTGCCAAGACAAGTATTGTTGAGGATGGATTAATGGTGCAAATAATGCCAGAGAAATTGGAGGCCTTGAAAGCTGCTTTGAAAAATATGCAGGAATTTACGATAGGTTGCGGTAGACAAGGTGCTCCTGAACCCGATGAAGTTGTTAATATAACGTGGGTCGAAAATGATGTTTTATTTAATCTAGGGTAAGCGAATTTCAAATAAAAATTTGAAATAAAATTTAAAAAAAAAATGAAACAAAATTGAATTCTCTATTTAACGTTTGATTTTTTTTTTGATAGAGTAAAAAGTCCAATCGATGGTAAACCAATGGATGGAGTTCCATCGATTAGAGTTCATAATGGAGTGGATTATGTAGGAACAAGCAGGTTTATTCGCTGGACGGAAGTATTTATTGTTAAGGTATTAAACAATTTACTTTGAAGTAAATTAAATTTTTTTCATACATATTTTCAGGCTTCAATTTTAATAAAATAATTTTTCATGATAGTCTGATGATCATCCAAATGGTGTTCATGATCCAGTGGATATTAATAAACTTTCAGAGAATATAGCCAGAGCTACATGCACAGCTCTGGTTAAATTATTAGATCTTTTAGCAGCAGCTGGACTCACAAAACTTGCTGTAAGGACCACTATTCATCCAGATAATGTGAGTTGTTATTTCCATGATCTTTTGTTTCCACATTGAAAATGATAAATAATGACTTTAATTTAAAATTCAGGTTGGATATGAAGCCGGAAGCGAAGGCACGCGATTGCCTCCGATTTACATGAATAGTTTGGATAATGAACTAATTCAAGTTTTACAAAAAGCCGTACAAAGTAGTCAGGATACGTATACAGTTCTTGAATTAGTCTTCTACATATTGGAGTCTGAGAATTATTGTGTTTAGACTTTTAGACTTTCAAGTAAAAAAAAAGAAGTTTTCCTCGTGAATGGGTAACGTGCAATGTACATTTGAAAGTCTTGTAACTCAACTTGAATTACAATGAATCTTTTTTTTATCATTTCTTTTCTACAAGTATAGTAAAAGTGTATTTCAAGTTTAGTGACACAATAGTGACTATAAAAAGTCGTGAAATAATTCTCAAAGTAAATAGCAAAAAAAAAAAAAAAAAAAAAAAAAAAAAAAAAAAAAAACACGAAGATTATAAAACATCTTCCAATCATATACGCTAAAAAATCTCAAGCCTGAAATTTTCAAAATAAAAATCTTAACAGGCGTTAGAAAAACTTACATAGCTTTAGCTTTTTTCAAGCGTAACATTTATATGAAATATATCTATATATCTTTTAATATTTTTGTATAAGCTTTGAAATCTTCTTTTACAACTGCATTTTATTATTTTCCATTTAATTTGTTAATCTTTGAAAATTGATTTTAATCTAAAAATTCATATAATTATATAAAAAAAAAACTCTAAATTATTTTATAATTATACGAATAATATTTTTCTGAAAATCAAGAGAATTTGTGAAGATTAAGTTAGAGTGGATTTAAAAAAAGAAAAGTTACAGAAATAAATGTACAGTATTGTTAAATTTAAAACATGATAAAAATGTTTTAAAAAGAAAAATATATGTACACCTTTTTCTATCTTAAATTTAATGAAATTCTTTTGTACAGTTTGTCCTTTGAGCGTAAGAATTTAATCCAATTCGTTATCGTCATGTTACTAACCATCGTTCTAATAAAATGTTGAAGCTAATGTAATGTAATGTATATTGTTACTTATGTTTGAGGCGAAAAAATTATTAAGATCATGAATAAACATAAGGCTTTTATTTTAATCTTCATTATGTATTTCTCAGAATATTTTCTGAGTTTCTGAATTACAACTGAAAAAGAAAAGAAAAAGGATATCTACTCAGGATAGAGCAATTTAAGCAATTATTTTGTGTTTTATAGATTGAAAAATGAGGTGAATTTATGCAGTGTAAATGTGATAATAGAGCAAATAAATTGTACATATATATTACACTACTATAATTTATCTTTATCGATCTTCAATTTTATTTAATTGTCGAATTTAGAATTTTTCAACAAAACATTTTCTTTTTTACAATTACATGTTGAAATTTATAGAAAAAAAAACCATTAAAATAATTAATATAATCTTAAAATGACGTTTTTGTATTTTTATTGAATAATGTTTTGAACATTTTAAAGTAACTAATTAATAAGATTGTTATTTAATTTATTTTAACAAAAAACTATTAATTTATTTTTATATTAATAAAAATTAATTTAATTAACCGTTGTATTATATCTTTTGTTATGTAAAATATTTGAAATTGGCGCCATTTGGTCGATCGTTACGCTAGCTACTAGTCACATTTGGAACTAAAATATTGAGTCGTTTCGCATTTCGTTTCGGCTCCGAGAAGTGTATCAGTTGCGTATAAAAAAATATAATTCCGGTATTAAAAAAAAAATGTTTGATGTTTAAACAGTGATATTCCGTCTGCTACTGAATTATCTATTTTCTGACATCTGTAGATTCATTTAGTGGTGAAACATTAACAAGAATTTGATCACACACAATGGATAGGAGAAAATTGTCGTAAGTATCTTCCCTTGTGCGCAAGGAGTTTTCTTGTTAGTTTGCAATTTTTCACTTTGTTCTTTGACTCCAATTGATTAATTATGTTTCATTTGTGTATTCTCATTATTCATGACAGTTAAATTTAGGAATATCTTGTGGAAAAGAAATTTTCTTAATTGATTGTAAAATATAGGTTAGAGACGGTTGCTGCGACGAAAAAGTCCCCTCCTCTTTTAACGAATTTCTGTCGCATTTGTCCTTGACACCACCCGTGTATGAACTTTTATTCGATTTATTTTTTGATCCTCTTTCTATTACTTACAACCCTTATAGCATCTGAATGAAACTCCTCGAATTTTCTCCATTCTTTCGACATTGAAATTTACCTGGTATATCAACGAAATTATTTTTCATCCATTTTGTGTGAGAAATATTTTTCACACCTTATGAATTTTTACTTTTTGTAGTGAAAAATATCTGTTTTGGGTATAATATTTTTATTCCAAGAAGCAGGTTTCTTGAAAAAATATGTATATTTTTTTATTTGAATTATTATTTATTAATGACGAAAATCCAGTCAAAAGGACAAATGATTTTCTACAGTATGTTTCTTTTGAAAGTTATTATTCAGCATATAATTTTCTTTTTTATTGAAATAGATACTTTCAGGGAATTTTATCTTTGCTGATGTGAAAAAGAAAAATTACATGTGGTTTAAAAATTCTAAAAAGCCTTAGAAGTGATGTTAGTTTCAATTTCTTAGCTCGTTTTATTTTTATTATTTTACCTTTTATATTTTTTTCTAACAAGTCGGAATTTTTATTAAACTTAAAATAAATTTTTCCTACTTATGTTGACTGTTTTTTTTTCACATGAATAATTTCAAACGTGACTATTTTGACGATTACGTGACTATTATACTTTAACGTAAAAACAGTCATTATGTTATCACTTTTGCTTTGTTGAATATCTTAATCATTACTTTATTTTTTTTCTTTTTATCATTTTTTACAGAACTTCCGGGGATTCCCTCTATGCAATATTAGAAATTCCTAAAACTGCCACTGCAGATGAAATAAAAAAAACATACAGAAAATTAGCACTCAAATGGCATCCAGACAAAAATCCTAATAATCCAGAAGCGGCAGAAAAGGTAATAATGAAAAAAATTAAATAAAAAATAAAATATGCAGTAGGTATATTTTGTCAATTTAAAATTATAATTATCATAGTTCTAATAGTTGTAAAGTTGTTTCGTTCACGCAATCAATAATTGCATTTTTATATTGCAGTTCAAAGAAATAAGCAGGGCGCGAGCAATTCTGTGTGATTTAACGAAACGCAACATATATGACAATTATGGGTCCCTTGGTTTGTATGCTGCTGAGCAATTCGGCGAAGAAAATGTTAACTCTTACTTTATTATCACATCTAAGTGGACCAAGGTAAGCATTTTTTTAATTATTTAACTTTTTATGTTAAATTTATCACGCAATGTTTTTTTAAAACTTCTATTACTATCAATTTTTCACACTATTTTTTTGAAAAATTTTTATTTATATTATATTTTTTGAATGTAAATAATAAATTTTCTCCTTGAATTGCAGGCAATCTTTGCGTTCTGTGGAATCATTACTGGATGTTACTGTTGTTGCTGCTTCTGTTGCTGTTGCAATTTCTGTTGCGGAAAATGTAAACCAGCACCACCAGAGGACAGTGGAGACTATTACAATTTGCAGGTATTTAACTATTTTGCATTAATATTTTTTATTTGAGAATTCTCTTCTACATACATTCTCTCTCTCTCTCTCTCTCTCTCTCTCAAAAAAAATCCAACAAAAAAATTGAGAATGACATTTTAATGCATTCAATGTATAATAAATGTTCCAGATATTTTTCCGCGTTGAAATAAATTTCAGTTAGGAATATATAAAAATAAACTATCTTTATTCTATTTCGCAATATTATGAATTTAAATACATAGAAATTTGTATGTAAATCGCAAAATTATTTATTTTCATTGAAACATTTGCTTTTGCTTTTCTATTCAATGTACATTGTGATTGGGAAACTGAGATTTCTTGGCATTTTGTCATTTACGATGGAATAATTTATTCTTTAGGGTTTAATAATTAATAATTTTTTTTTAATAATAATGTTTTTTTAAACATTTTCTTTTGAAAACTTCCATGTCGAAGTTCTTCATTGTCGAATGAAAATAATGTGTATGCAATGAGATTAACTATTACATAGACCGACTATGTTTTTTTAGATTGCATGACACGATATACGAAAAAAAATTTCTTTTTAATTATTAATCTTTTGAATATACTTTATTTTAATATTTTTTCTTTAAAATAATTTATTGTACTCGTACATTAAAAAAAAAGTCATTTACTTTGGTACCACCTTCACCTAAACTTCAAATTGAAACGAAATTATTGACTTAAAACCAATAACTTTGATTAAGGAAAATAACTTATACACTTTATAATTAAAATATACCGTTTCTCGTGCATGCTGAGACCTTGTGAGCTTTTTAAAAACATGCTTCTGTGATTTAAAAGCTGCTTTAAAATATCCTTGTGAATTTAAAAATGTAATTTCACAATAATTAATGGTTTATTAATGTTTGGAAGTTTTGGCTTTTTTAAAAAAGAAAAAATTTACGCTTAGAAAGCTCGTTAAAAAGCAAAGAAAAAAAAATTGCCCTGTGCATGTTTCTCATGATGGAGGCGCAGGTAGGTGTCCTCAAATCTAGATGTTCAAATGAAAATTTTATATACATTTATCTGCGTGCAATTTTCCAGCTGTAAAATTAGTTTTGAAAACTTTCGCCCACGATAGATAATATAAAGAATATATAGATTGTGGATATGACAATCAATGGAAACTGTAATGTTCTCTAGGTGTATTATGCTTCAGGGCTTTAGAATCTTTATCAAAGTGACGTACAGTGAAGCACAATTTTTTTTTTTTTTTGAAAGACAAATCTATTTTTACAAAAAATATTTTTAATTATTCTCATTCGTAAATTATTATTCAAATTAAATAGATAATAGAATTATTTTTTTTCTATAGAATTATAACGGATAAAGCATAAGAATTACTAAATTAAAATAATTATTTACTTGAAACAATTCCAATTAAATGCTTCTAATTAATTAATTAATTAGAAAAATAGAAAGAATAGTTTTTAAGAATAATAATAATGAAACTATTTTATTCTATTTAGCCAATTTTTATTTATTTATTTATTTATTTATTTGCATTGTATTGTATTTCAATCGAAAAATGATAATTTTTATCATTTTAATTACATAAAGATAGATAAGTTTTCGATAATTCTTTTTTTTTCCTCACTATACGTCACACTGAGTAAATTCAGAAAAATTAATTAATTTCTGTAAGTTCACTTAAAGAATATTGTCTACAAAAGATAATGTTTTGAAAATTGCATCTTTATTCAATTAGATTTAAAAATTTTTTCTATTTGTTTTTTCTACATACCTACTTATAATGGGAATCTTGTATAAATTCTTTCTCAAGTTATTTATTGATTTTTAATCTTATATGCAGTGTACGTGCTTAACAATAGAGTGTAGAGTTTCTCACTGTTTTAGCATGGTAATTAAAAATTCTTTTTTATTTTTATTAGTCAACTTTAATATATTGTAAAAATTTAACAGTGTTAATAGTTAAAAAAAAAGTTTAATATTTTTAAAAAACTAATTTAATTCTTCAATTGTCTTTAATTAGTTAATTAATTTTCTAATAAGCCTAGAAGTATCTATTATAAAAAATTTTTTGTTGCTTCTTTACAATTAGTGCTATTTTATTCGTAAATTATTTTTTCTTTTCGCATTTTTAATCATTAAAAAGAAAATGGTTACTGCAGCTTTTTTTTTTTTTGTTACTTAAAGTTAGAAGAAAATTATTTGATCTCTAATTCTTTAACAATGAAGATATCTTATCAATTGTTCAGCCTCATCAATGAGTCACAGGCTGGAGGTAAGTTAACATCAATCCCGGTATAGAGCATTATCCTATTCGTATTATTAGATGTATTTTTTATTTTGTATTCTTTCGTTATCTTTTCCTTCTCACCTGTAGAATATCAATCTTTCATAGTTATAATAATTGTCACGCATTTTCTTTTCAAAGTCCTTAAGTTCACTTTAAAACAAGATGAGAAACTTGTCAAATTATTTTCAATTTGTGAATTAACTATAAATAGAAATTTGTTAATTAAAAGATGAAAAAAAGTGAAAGTTTCTCATTTTTGTTTTTCGTGCTTCTTGAAAATGATCACTTCCTGTCACGCACGTTTCAAAGCTCACGCGTTCATTATCGGGTATCATATTGCAAACTTACCATTTGTACATACATTACATACACATCTTTTCATTCGAGTTTCATTCGATCAACATTTTTGCCATAATTCTGTTAAATTGAAATAAAAAGGAAGCAAATTATCATTAATTATTATTGCATCAATATTGATATTACTGATTGATTATTAATATAATTTTAAAATTATTTTTCATAAAGCACTGATTGCGGATAAATTGTTTGATTAATTAAATCTAGTTGAAAAAAATGGTTAAAAAATTTTTATTATATTAAATTTTTCCAAAAATGATTTTCGCTTCCTTTTTCTTTGCAAATTATTTTTTACATGACTTATTTTTAGTCATTAAATGTTTCATATCATCATTAATCAGCATTTAGTGTCTATTCATGAGTAAATTTTGTTCTTTAGTAAAAGTAACTTCAAATTTAGAGTCAAATATCTTTCCGTGTTATTCGTACCTATATAATATTGATTATAATAAATTATGTTGCATTTAAATAATTATTAAAGATAATAAGAAAAATAATAAATGATTTTATTAACTATTTTGGAAAAAAGAATTTATTCTAATAATGTTTTTTGAAAAAATATCTTAAGCTGTTGTAGTTTTTTTTTTTTTATAGATTTTTTAAATATTAACGTATCAGGGAATTTTTCTAGAAGAGACGAATTTAGTAGAAAGTTAAAAAAAATATGTTAAATGAACAATTTATCTAAATTTCTCCTTTAATAATTCGTTGAGTCTGGCAATGTATCCTTGGCACTGAAACACCTTTATAGCTTTTATTGATCTCTATCGCCTAAGCGGTAGAGCTAGAATGAAATAATTTAAGAAACAATTTTATATTATTATTAGCTCTCTTTGAAATCATTTTTCATATTCATTCGCCTTCAAACGCTATACGAATAGTATAAATTTGATTTAATTTTTTTTAATTTACATTATTTTTTTGTTAATTGAAAAAATTGGGAAAAAAGTACTTTAAAATTTATTATAATTGTTGATAATTTGTTTAATGAATTTTTAAAATTTATTATTTCTTAATTTAATTCTTTTCTAGTTTTATTAATTGGTTTTTAATAAATAAAATAATTTTTTTTTCATTTTATATTATAAAATGAAATGAAAACATTCGTTAAGCACTGCGAATGCATTTCATTGCCAAGCATGCCTTGTCTAGTTTTTTTTTTAATTTTTATAACAGAATTTTTTCATAGTTTAGCAATTTTTCTTTACGTTGTTGTTGTTGTATTATAGCAGGACCAACAACCTGGGGCCAGTGTTTTGACGAGTCAACCGCTAAGTGTTCGTAAGTTTTTACTAAGTATCACCAAGCTTGATTTTGCACTGTCATGCATTTTTTCTCTAAAACATTTTTTCATAACGAGTGAGTTTTTAATTTTTTTTCATAATATAATAATTTTTATTTACTTATTTACTCTTTTATATTGTTTTCAAATTTATTCAAAAAATTTTAGTAACAATATTATACAAACAAACAGTTTGTATTTTTAACTATTCTCATCAAAATATTTTTTTTTCCCTTTTTTTCTCTTCATGTGGAATTCTAATGTGCATAAATGTGCAAATTTTTTATTTCAAATAACTTTATAATAATTGAAAAAGAAATCATCCAATTTTTTACATTCTCATCAATAATGAGAAAGTATTGGATTTGTGCGATTTTGAACATTTTCTAATTTTAGTGAATCTCCACGTTTCATGAGCTCCTGATGCCAAAAAAATGGTTTTTAGAAAAGTGTCTGTCTGTCTGTCTGTCTGTCTGTCTGTCTGTCTGTATGTAGAAAAAGTTGTCTCCACGATAACTAGAGTAAATTTTTATGGATCAGTTTAAAACTTGGTACACATTTTCAGATCATAAAAATAAAGCCTGAGTTCGTTGGAGAACAAATTCCATTGAAAAACTCAAAAAATATAAAAATTTTGAATTTTTAAAAAATTTTATTTTCGTCAATTTTCAAAATTTTCATTTTATTTATTTTTTTTCTCAAATTACATGAAAAAATAAACAACTTTTTCCTTTAACACTTTTTAATTTAATGTAAAACAAAAAAGTTATGAATTTTTCAATTTTTCTAATTTTTCTTTCTAAGAAATATATTAATTTCCATTTCTTTTGCAAAAATTTTATCAAAAGAATGGGGGGGGGGAGGGGGATATAAAATAATAATAATAAAAATCAGTCCATATTCAGTGGACACATTCTCATCACATTTTTTAATCATTAAAACAAACATTTTTCCATATTAAAATAAATTTTCAGTCTTAAAGGCACAAAAAATACAAAAAATTGAAAATTTATAGTGAGTGAAGCATTGATCAAAATGTCAGAAAAATGAAAAATATCAAACTATATATT
>JUFY01033125.1:3595-33495 GCA_001855655.1 Leptopilina clavipes
TAACACAATTTTTTATTATACATACAGTTTAAAATTTCTAACGCTTGGGGTTCGAACCTACGCCTATCTTAATAATAACGCACCGAAGTCTAACACGCTAACCATTACGCTACGCTCGCATGGAGTTCTCAAATCATAAATGCTTTCTTAAAGTGTCACTAGATAAAATGGACATAGAAAAATTACTACGCGGTAAGAACAATTTTCAAATAAAATCTAACATTACCGGTATATTTTAAATATTCAATTTAATGCATATGTGTGGATATTTCAATACTTATATTTAATTATTTTGTTTAATAATTTTAGCATAAATAATATATTGTGTAATGTACATGTAATTATAAAAAATTAATGTAAACCTCTATTCAAAATAATTTTCTTTTACTTATTACTTATAGTTTGCTATATAATATTTAAAAATAGTAAATTTTATTTTTATAATTTTTATTTTATTTTTATTTTTATTAATAATTAGTTATTAAATTGCACTTTAGTAAGGTCAGATTAAACAAATATATTTTTAAAACAAAATTTCAACAAATTTTTGTAAAAAATATTATATTCTTCTTTCGCTTTATTTTATTTATTATAGTATTTTATAATTATTTTATTATATATAATTATAATCAAATGATTATTGTAATAATAAAAAGCAAAATAAGATGCATTAATTAATAATGAAATTTTCAAAGCAAATTTATGATTACTTAATAAATGTAACTAATAAGATATGATCATTTTAAATGACAAGTCTATTAATCCGCAAGTCGGAACCCCCCAGTACCGAGCCAGTACAGATCTAACATGTTTAATTCTTTCGACATCGGTAGAAGATGAGATCCGCAAGCGGAACAAATCCAGTACCGCGCCAGTACTGACGATAGTAGGAAGGCGGATCCGAAAGTCGGAGAATAATTTGTACCGCGCCGGTTGCATTTTGGGATCCGAATCGGTACAGACCATCGGTACTGGCGGTCTGTACGGGCGTGGATCCCAGGCGGTTGTAAACTCCGACATTCGTCCGACTTTTCCGCCTGGGAACAGCAAATATCTATGTTTATATTTAATTTAAATAAAACATTTTTCTGGGTGTAACCTCTTAATAAAAAAATGACTGTATCAACAACTATATGTAATTATTTTTATCAGTTTATTTAATAATTCTATATTTTTACTGTCAAACCTAAGGATGAAATAAACTTTCTATTAGTTTTAAGAGCAGAAAGGATTAAAAATTAGATAGACGAGAATTACACAATATAATACTTGAGACTTGCCGTCTCTTTCAATTTTCATTAAATTTTAGTTTACGCTGAGCTGTGCTGGAGTTTGCATTTGACTCATAACTCATGCAATTATTCGTTACTTTACTTATGTGTTATAGTTAAGTCATTTTGTTTCATTGAAATAAATATCTGTTAAAGTATTAAATACATTTCACAATGAGATTCAAAATTGATCAAAGATTAAGAAATATATTGGTTTTAAGTTGGGGTTTTATGTTTACATTTTCTTCATTTCAAACAATGAGTAATACACAAGTAAGTCGAGAAATTATTCTTAATTTTATTTGGAATAAAGAAGTAATTTGCTAGAAATGGCAACAATCTAAAATTTTAATATTCATTTTTAAATATGTCCGTGTGTATGTCGTGAAATTTTTGATATACATATAAAGCGTTGGCTATAAAATGAATATAAACAAATGTTTATTTATTGTTTTAAATGATCTATTTAAAAAAAATTGATTATATTCAATGATTATATACAAGACATAATTAATTGTTATTAATGTGAGAGTAGTATCAATAATCCATAGAATAAATAAATGAAAGTAACAAGTTTACCCTCGTGAAAAATGTTTGTTAACGAAAATATTTGTTCCTTATAAAAAAAATCTAGGTATCATTTACGTTACACGCGATAGTGTTATACTATATAGGATAGAAATTAAAATCGTTAACCTTAACCCCGTTTTGTTCCAACACTCAAGAATTACTTTTCATTGTCCTCAGAAAATGAGTTTACGTTCACCGACTAAGTATGATCTTTTTGCATTTAAACGTTATTATTATTATTAAAGTAATTAAATTTGTAAGCCTGCTTCCTGTAATGAACCTACAATTGGTCAGATGGCAATAATTTTGAATAATGTTAATGAAGAAATTGTTGTAAAGAACGTGCAATTAGAGAAGGAAAATAAAGTTGTACTTAATATTTCAGAAAAATTTGCTGGACGCAGTTGAGAAAGATAAGCCACATTTTACAGGAGATGGATACGTGAGCCTGGCGATTGTCTTTATAGTTTTTGGCATGGCACTGTTTTTCTCTCCAATGTATGGCACTTTAATAAGCACTCAATTGTCAATATTTATAGGGGCCTTATGCAATTTAGTCTTCACGGTGATATTTTTTTGGCCAGAAAAGACTTTACTTTATATTGGATCAGCCATTCAGGGAGTTGGAAATGCTCTAATGTGGGTTAGTTCAGGTCGAGCTCTCACAGAAAACAGCAAACCTGCAACTATTTCTCGCAATGCTGGTATCTTCTGGGGCACTTTTCAACTGTCTCTAGTTATTGGAAACCTGTTTGTCTACTTCACATTCACTGGCAAATCTTTCGATGAAGCGACAAGAAAAACTATTTTAATCACACTTACTGTCCTTTCGACAATTGGAAGTGGAATTTTTATTGGTCTGAAAAATCCCCCAGTGATAGAGCCTACTGATAAGAACGTCAAGATTGACAATGAAAAAATTAACGATTACTCCTTCAATTCAGCATGCCTTCGAATGAAAAATGCTGCATTACTTGTTTTCACTCAAAACATGATGCTGCTTTCGATTTCCTTTCTGTACACTGGCCTTGTTATTGCTTTTTACACTGGAGTGTACACCTCAGTAGTAGGATTTACCGTCAAATTGGGAGAAATTCGCAAAAGGCTTGTTAATCTGACAGGAGTTGCAATCGGAATTGGAGCGTCAGTTGGTGCAACCTTCTCAGGTTCCGTTGCACCACGATTCAAAATCCTTTCAAACTCTCTAACTCTTGGAATTGGATTTTTAGCCCAAGTTGTTTGCTACATAATTACATATTTAAATTTTCCAAATAATGCTCCATTCGAGGTGATTGTTAACATTTAACCATATACTCGAGTAATAATTAATTCTCTCTTAGTGCTAAATGTGATGTGTATAAATTGTAGGATACTGAGGACATTGGAGTCATACAACCTATGCCCGCTTTGGCCATAATTGGAGGCATTTTTCTCGGCTTTGGTGACTCTTGTATCAACATACAAATTTACAATATTCTTGGAACTATTTATAAAGAAGAAATTGCACCTGCTTTTGCTTTCTTCTGCTTTTGTCAATCTATAGCAGTTACGTTAAGTTTTATCGGTAGTAACTATATTGGATTGCATATACAGTTGATTACTTTTTTAATAGTAGGAATTCTTGGAATTGGATGTTTTATTTTTGTAAATTTTAAAAATATGCCCATTCATGATGATACAACAACTGTAGAAAAGTACACTGAAAAAAATAGTAGCAATAAGGTATAATTGCGAATATATACAAAACATATTTCAAATCTGATAATGTTGCATTCAAAGATAATAATTTCAATGCAACAAAAATTAAAAAAAAACAATGTAATTAATTCAACTATTTGTTTTTTCGATGTTTTATAGACATTTTTTATATTATTATTATTATTATTATTATTATTATTTTGTTTATGTTAAGTCTGTTGCATTCAGGAAAGTCATAAAATTTCCTGCTATATTAAATATAGATATACTATTTTAATTGCATAGAGCCTTCCCTGTATCCATAATGTTTCGCTTGGAAATAATTTCTCGAACGTTTCTATGTCATTAACTTTGTATAGTTCTTCGACTATATAAGAGATTTCTTAAAAAACCAGAGAGCGTTCTCAAACTTCTTGTCATTATTATATCATATGTCCTTACGATTAGTATAATTGTGACTGTTAGCATGTAAAAATATTATATCTTTGACGTAATATACAACATAAACATTAACAATAAATACATTATATTAAAATTTAATTGTTTTAAAAATCAAAACAATACCTTTTAAAAAAATTAATTTACAATCAATTAATTTAAACAATTAGGCAAGGCATTTAGAAGGTCTACGTGAACTTGAATATTGATTATACGAAACCTGCGGGAGCAAGGGATCCAACATTGTTTTTATTTAGTCTGGGATAAAGCATTTAAGAATCTCACAATTTCCAATATCTTGTTTTCAATTTAAAGCATTTTTTCTTTCATAATTTATGTATATTTTTGTCAAGTAGGTAGAAAGTTGATCATTTTTATATTTACTTTCAAATTTTCATAACAAACAAATAAGATGAATAAAATTTATCTTCAATATGAACGTCCAACAAATAGATCTCATTATTCTTTTCCTATTCCTTCATAAAAAAAATGTTATGAAAACAATATGTTTATTTTTTACTAGTTCTTATAATTATTATTTATGTTAAAAATATAAATTTCTACAATTTTAAATCCTAACTCTGTTAGATTTTATTTGTACTAACACTGTATTCGAGTCCCGTCTACCTCACGTGTTACCATCAATAGCTAAAACGGAAAGTCAAACTGAATGCCCACTTACTGAACCATGGTAATAAAAGTGTTCAACTTTATCAGTAAATTATTAATTTATTTTTTTTACAATTTAAAACTTAAAAAACTTGTTTTTTTATTAATTTAAGGAATTGATAAAATTTACTTTTGCAATGCTTTTTTAACTAGATTGTGAAAAATTTCTTTTTTATCGACTGCGAGAATCACAGTCAAAACGACATCTGTTAGATCCCATAGAAATTATTTTATTAACTATGGTATATTATGGTAACTATGGTAGAAATTTCTTCCCTTATCTTTACCGTTTTATGGTCAAATAAAAACTTGACTGATTATCTGTCGCAAATAATAACATACATTCAACTAATCTCAGCAACAATGGTAGAAAATTAGCAAAAACAAATTGATGGTTAAATTATTGTTCATTTTTTAAAGATAGATTCTTTTCTCGATTCTTTTATATTTTTGAGTTTGAAAAATATCATCGCTGCTAATCGCTGCATGTAAATCCATTGCATAAATTCAGCAAAATCTGCCTTAAAAATGTTGCATCTTAAAAATTAAGACTCCCTTTTTACTGTGTTGATTTCATCATCACAAAATACAATGTTTCCGGTAATTAATATAAGTAATGTGTATTATATAAAAAGGACAATTTATTTATGTATTAATCTTTCTAATTAATAACACGTCATTCTTTTGTGTTTTAGATATCGTTCGATGGCATTGCGTATTGGAATTATCAAGGATGCGGGTATGTACCATTTTAAACTCAATACACTAATAGTGATTAGATTTATCGAGAATCATTTAAAATTAGTGAAATATTTGAATAGATTATAAACCTGTAACATTAATATTATTTTATAAACGTAGTACAAACATTTTTTTAAATGCAACAATTCTTAAGAAGGTGGCACAAAAATGTTGATACCCTGTTCTCATTGGACGTGTGAAGCAGATGGTTCACGTCCGCGACGTATCTATAAACAGAGAAATTATTGTCCACAAAGATGTCTGTTTTTTATGGAAAAATAGGTCGATTTATTCTCATCGATTGAGAGAAAAACGGGAATTGAAATGGGCTGGAGGCAAGAGTTAAGATTTACGATTTCCGGTTCCAACAGGTTCAGAGAAAATGGCGACTACTTGATTATTAAAAAGCTTTTATATAGAATGTTTCTTAATGGAGAAAAATTATTTAGCAGTTTTAATGTCATTAATGAGGTGGCTATAATTATATTAGAGTAAATTCATACTTTTCGTTTGAAAGCGCTAGCATTTTTCTTGAGTTTTTAATAAGGGGTCGTTCATATACCACGTGGACAATTTTTCACAGATTTTTGCCCCCCCCCTCCCCCCTTGTGGACACAAAAATACATGGAATCGTGGACATTTTCAGACTTTTTTAAACCCCCCTCCCCCCTAAAAGTGTCCACGTGGTATATGAACGGCCCCTAATATATTTCAAGATTAAGGGTTGAAAATGACTGGTATCAATTATAATACAAGATGTTCTCCTTTTACAGTTACCTTAGCTTGAACTTTTTTTATTCGAATATTCCTAAAGTTTTATTTTCCTATAATATTTGAGAAAGGTGGAAATCTCTTCTTTACATGAATACAAAGTATTTTGCACACATAATGATTATCCTAATGTACAGAATTTGAAAGAAAGAAAATTGATGTGAAACCACAGTACGTGATACAAGTTTAATATTCACAGTTTTTTGTTCTATTTCCGTAGTGTAGAATCATTTAACAAACGGTAGTTAATTCTTAACGACGCCGTTAAGATCATGAACCGTCAAGATGGCCGCAGCTGCGCTTTCCCTTGTTCCCATTCACCAGAAACACGATGGCGGAGTAGTATCACGTGAGCGAATTAATTCATTTTGATCAACCTTCGCGAGTATTTTTGGTTCAATATTAATTCACCGTCCTTGACATAACAGTTGCATATTTAAATTTAAAGTCAAATTTGCAACGCATACATGTACTTTTTCCTATTTCACTAAAGAATCAGTGTAAACTTTCTATATTATATCGTCACTGATTCTTTAGTGTGATTATTAAACGAATACGTCTAATTTACGATAAATGTGGTTAACGACTCACAATTATGGTGAGCATTTGGGTTTGAATCTTTTGGACCTCATCATAAAAAAGTAAGAGGTTTTTCAGATGGTCCTGGTTCTGCTCCTGTTTATTGTGATCTATCAACGTGCAGTAATTTGGGACACATTTTTCAGCTTCTCAAGGGGTCATGTCGAGCCAACCCCTTAAAAAACAGTAGTCGAAATCTAAACATTAAAACATTGGATTAAGTGGAGCGAATAAACAACGCGTTCCCTTACGATTTAGCTCTTTATAATTTAACTTGTTGGACGACATTTCGTTCAACATTTTCAATTATGTTTTCTGATAACTTTTGCGTAGCTGTTATGCAAATGATAAATTTGTAATTAATCCAATGGATGGCTCAATCGCTTTCAACTGGTGTCTATAGCTATGTATTTTGAATGTGCGTTTACCATTAAATTTCATCCCTTGACTTATTTGGGTTTCAAATTTTTAGATGCAAACAGTGAACTTTAGAAATACGAGCTTTTAATCGAAAGTCTTGTTCGCAAACGCGAGCAACTTGTAGGTTTCCAAAATAGCATCATGAACGTATAAACATATCTTATTTTGAGATCAAGTTTAGCTATCTTGCTCTTATTTGCTTCTTAACGCACTTTTCATCTTTGTCTTTCACTGACGCAAAAGAAACATTTTCCAGACCTATATGCCTGATTGAACTGCAAGAATCTGGAAACAGTTTCATGAATTTTACGACTTCTAATCATTCGTATTGTAAAAAATATTTTTTATTCTCGATGTATATGGACCAGCATCTTTGTTTACTTGAATTTAATTATGAATTTAAAAACTCGTTATTTTTCGTATATGCGTATAATATATTAGGCACATCAGTAAAAATGTTGATTGATTATTTCGGTTGAAAAATGATTAATAATCGTGCATTTGCTACTATTTAGGGCAAATGATTTTTAACATGAAATTATAACATGGGCATGATCAGTGGTATAAAATTACTGTATCATGTAAACAGAGAAACTTGGCGGCGCGTGTGATCACCGCTTGGGTGGCCCCTCGTTTTCAGTCAAGACCGAGATCACGTGCTCTCCAGAAGTACAATTTTTATTCTTTCTTGCTCTCTCACTTGATTTGCTTCAAGTGAAATGCGCAACCCTTATCTTTTTACAAAGAAAAACTTTTACTTTTGAATAAATTTTTCATTTCTTAAGCGAAATATTTTGCAATTGCATTTAATATCAATTTTAATATCATTTTATGAAACGTAAATAGTAAGGAAAATCGTTAAGACTTTTTTCCCATCAAGTTTGTTTGTTGAAATGTATAAATTTATTGTAAGAGCTTTGTTTGATAAGAATATGAAGTGCGTAAGAAATATTATACTCGACAGCACATTTTGGTACATAACTTCTATAAGGTGGTCTTTAAGTATTGTGTGAACAAAAACTAACTGAACCTCTCATCATTATTAATATGCGATGCAACTTTTCTTGTCCTCTAAAGTCTAAAGAAACCAGCTCTTTTTTAACACTTGAAACAAGTCTCTAACCTCTTATAAAACTATAAATCTAATTAACATACGAGTCACATTTAATTTGAAGTATACCTATTATAGGTACTTGATCATTCCTATATATTTCTAAATCTGAATCAGCGAAATAAATTTAATTGATTCAAAAAGTAAAATAGTAATTAATTTAAATTAATATTAGGTATGATTAATAGTAATAAAAGAGTAATGTTAATTTTATATCAGTGCTATAAAATATGATTGAAATGTTCGGTGAATAACCTTTTCATCACTTTTTTCTTCTTCTCCATGGTCAATATTCCATGGGACGTTCTCTTATCAATCGAGACTGGCTTTATTATAATCAATGAGATCAGAAATGTTTATATTTCCAAACGCATGGCTGATGATGAGTGCTGAGTTTCACTCGGCATTAGAGAAAGAGTACTTATACATATTATATATTCTTTTTCAATTTTTTACTTAAAACTATAGAATCATTATTTTTATGAAACTCTGGTAAAATCTAGATGATAATTTAAATTGTACATTTTACAAAAAATTAAGAAAAATATTTAAATACCTTACCCGTGCAAAAATTCACTAACCTGGCCCCGATCTGGTTGAAACACGGCAACCGACCGGGATCCGATCTGAGATCTGTAGCTATACTCAATTATCTCTTTAATGGGAGAAATTCCCATTATTAGTGCATTTCAAGCGTCGAATATAATTGCTAATTAAATCTGAATAAATGTAAAAAGTATCACCTTCAATGACCCTAGAACCCTTGTAAACCTGATTTCCAGTAGATCAATTCAGGATTGGTTATTAAAGTACCAATAGTTTGGCTCCCTTCTATTTTTATCCAATTTCAACTCCACCCACTTGATGTGAACGCCCATGTGTTTCACGCCTACCAGTAAAGAATCAGTGATGCATTGGTCACAAACGGAATAAAGTTCTCACTAACTCATCTAACCCTAACTTTCAGTCGATCGAAACACTTATACGAAAAAGCATCCATATAAACGGTCCCGGGGAAATCATTGGGTTTAATTTTTAATATATTTTATTGCTCTTAGCGCGTAAGTAATTTATTTTCGTGTCAATCTCGTGCAAACAGCCTTGGAATGAGTCATTGCTTGGTACCGATAACATCAACTCCAAAGTCTCGCACCACTCAAGTTGACCGATGCGGTCAGTAAAGGAATGCAATGTTAGTTTCCACGAGAACAATTTGAAAACAGGATCTTTTCAGTTCAGTGATAATGTGCAACAATTGTCCCTTAGAAACATAGTACCGAATTGAACTTACAATGAAAAACGAATCAGAAGCAGCATCGACTCTTCAGCATCAGATTACAACGTCATCAACTGGAATTCATCACCACTTGCACTCGGTAACCAGCAGAAACAACATAACTTCCATGATGTCACCCTTGACGCAGTCTCAAACAATGGATTCACTGCTGACAAGCTCGAATGGCGATTCTCCCAGAAAAGCTGGTACCAGGCGGCAGGAGAAGCCACCCTACTCCTATATTGCTCTGATAGTAATGGCCATTCAATCCAGCCCAGGGAAAAGACTGACTCTTTCGGAAATCTACACTTTTCTCCAACAACGATTCGCCTTCTTTCGAGGAGCTTATCAGGGCTGGAAGAATTCAGTGAGACACAACCTAAGCCTAAACGAATGCTTTATCAAGCTGCCCAAAGGCCTTGGAAGACCTGGAAAAGGTCACTATTGGACCATAGATCCAGCAAGTGAGTACATGTTCGAGGAAGGGAGTTTCCGCAGAAGACCACGTGGTTTTAGAAGAAAATGTCAAGCTCTCAAGCCCCAATACCACTCTCAGTATTTTCCAAATACTGGACCTGTGAGTGTTGGTGTTCAGGGTTCAGGTTATGAAAACCTACCCCCTGGTGTTGACTATACCAATAGCTATCAAAATCAGTATCAAAATTATCCAGAGTGGTATGGATCTACAGCACCTATTCCCTCTGATTGGGGATATCCAGAGGCTGCTTATAAAACGCCGCCAATCGCCGAAGTAACCTACAAGACAACCGAAGTCACATACAAAACTGGCGAAACTTCTCATTACAGAAATGGCGAGCTAACATTTAAAAATGATCCCAGTTTTACTAGAGTCCAAGATCACAACCAGCTGTACAGAGCAACTGATCATCATTCACACCATCAGCAACAGCAACAGCATTTGTCTCAACCTCTTCATCAGGAAGTTGGGTTCAAGGTAGAGAATGAGCACGATGGATTGATAACGTCATATAAAACTGATCCTGGAAATTCGAGTCCTCTGAGTTCTCAAAGTCAAAACAACAGCCAAGATTATTATACAGGATATGCTCTGGCTGCTGGTGTAGGCAATGTTAATTTAAATACCACGATTCAAAGTCTTTCAACTCAACCTAGTTCCACAAGTTCCGTCGGAAATGTCAATTCTGTCCATATTGGATGCCATACACCTGTCACGGATCAAGGTACGTAATTTCATTAATAATTTTACACTTTTTTATATATTATTTCATTTCAATCTCTGAATTAAGATTGAGAGACAATTTAAATAGATTTTTATTCAAACGTTTAAAAAACTTTTATTCAAATTTATCTTTTGGCTCATTTTAGTACCTATTAGAAAAGCGTAACTATATAGCAAAAAGGTGGAATTTCTTTAAATAAATCTTTAGACAATTTTTTTTGTTATTGCTGTATAAAAATGTTACTGATCAAAATAAGTTTAAATACATTTTAATGTTTATGGCAGTTGAGTTATTATAGATTTAGTGTCATAAAAAATAAAAAATTCAAACACGTGGTCAGCTTTATAATGCACAATTTTCCCAGACAATTTATGGGCTTTCGGCGCCGGCACTTGTAACATGAAACTGTCTCCATAATACTAAACGTACCTTTCTTTAAAAGTGTGATTTTAAAAAAATATACATCCCTATAAGCATTATACTTTTCAAAAAATTAGAGAAATTCTTATAATAATAAAATTACTGGTTAAAACCAATTTAAGAAGGTTTTCTTATGGGATTAAACTGTTAATGTGATGATGATGTTGTGACAATTCAACTCAACCCCAGGTCGTAAGTTAATATCTTATGTTAACACATGTACCCATTTTGTCACCGACCACCTTATCCCCTGTTAATTTACTATGACAAGCTGGAATAAAGTTTCTCAAAACACTGCTTTTATGTGCGTTTAAAAATCCATTAATCGTATGGTTCAAACAAAAAATTTAATGTCATCATAACATTTTTGAACAATATTAATATAGATAAATCATGAATCCCCTTATTTTTTATAAATAAGAAATAATTCAAGTATGTAATGAGTATATTTATTATTAAACAAAATTTTCAAGACGTATAACAATATGTATTATACACAAGTATAATGTAGTTAGTCATTCATTAAAAATGCGGAAGCAATGAATTTTATTCACTTTCGAATGTATCCCCGCGCATAATATAAGTGCGCAATCTTCTACCGTTTATTGTCCAAACATTTACTAATTCGATAAACGAGATGTTCTTCAACCTTATGGTTATAAAGCTGATGAACCATTAAAGTTCAAATCAGTTATACATAGAAGTTCTTTTGACTATATAATAATAATATGTCATTTGTCAACCTAAACATTATCTATTGTTATTAAGATAAAAAGGATTCTACCAAAAAGTTCCTTCTTTTCTTCATGTAGACAATAAATTCGAGATGATATTAAAATGTTGCATTTGATCATACAACTGATGTACAAACTGAGGAAAGGGACAAAACTACAAATCCGGGAGCAAGTACTTTTTTTATTTTTAGTTATTGACCGTGAGAGATTTTGACTGGCAGACGCGCCGCGGACCACACATGAGATCCCTCAAGAGAATCGTCAGATCCAGTCATGCTTGACTGTCACAGACTCATAACTAGGCTTCCGACATTTGATTTGTCGTAAGAATTCTATATGAAAAAAATCCCCCAAACATATGCATTTCATTCATGTGCATAAAATATTAATCTGAAAAGCCTTCATTATACACATGCAATGTGTATATTTATTTATTTATTGGTAATTTATTATTGAGTACACTCTCCGTGGAGTTTTTATGGCACTAGAATTTTATTTCTCACTCCAATAAAGATAAATGATTTTTAAATTTTCAAAGTTATACAGCTATTAAATTAGCATTTTCATAAAATGAATTTTGATGAATTAATTAATTAAAGGCTGATCGTTTATCAATGTAAAAGAAAGAGAAAATATTAAAAATTTGAAGATTAAACGTCTAATCTTTGTGTATGTAGAGAAGATGTAAAAATGAGCCACGAGTGAAGCACCCACTTGAAAGTGAAACCCACTTGAAATCTGCCGGACTCTTCACATTTATTGTATACTTTACATTTCAAGCGTGATTCAAATCTCAAAATTGTCTTTCTTTTTTTATAGTACCTATGTTTACTAAAATTTCAGTATTCAACACTTTTTACCAATTTACTCTTTTCAGGTTTGAGAATGCAATGTACAACTTCATGTACAAATAACTCCGGTGGAGGAATCGTGGAAAGAAAACCGTCCCATCTTGGACATCCTTCGTTATCTACTTCTTTGGGGCATTTAGGATTAAGTAATATAGGATTAACAATACCAGGCACTGTTGCCTCTAATTCTCACACTTCCACACCTCCCACTTCTATGTTTTATGACCACGTGAAATATGCCATGTAAATCAGTGCACATACAAAAGATTTTAGGAAATTGACCACAATTAAAAGGAAAAATCAAAGAGAAACTAGTATGTGTGTAAAATTAAGCCAAAAATTTAGGTTTAAAAATAAGGTGTAAAATTTTTAATAAGATAAATATTCTTTAATGCGAATCTAGAGTTATTATTTCATTTCATCGTTTCATCAATATTTATGTTTGTAATCTTCTATATTAATTATAGTGGTATGTAAATAGCATCATCATTCATATATAATACAGGTATAAATATTAGGCAGACTAATTTAAGAAATTCACACACTCAATTTTTTTAAATTTTAGTACCTTAGGTGTGTGTGTAATAATAAAATATTGAAATGAAGATAATTTGAGAATCTTTGATTTTTAATAACATATTTTAGAAGCGGTTTTTTTGAAAATCTGTATGGAAAAAATTAATACAAGACATGTTGCTGACAGATTTCTTAAAGAATATCTGTTAATTTTTCAAGCCCTACCATAAAACATTTTTCTTTCCCTTTTAGTATATTTTCAATTTTACGACAGGATCAAAGCCCATCGTAAACATTTTTCCATTGTAAAGATTCTGTATATATCAAGCAACATGTGGTTTTTGAAACTTTCGAGAGAAATTGAACATGTTTTTTTATATATGTAACATGATGTAAATATAATTATATATCCTAATGACAAATAAATTATTTTTTATTTCCTTATCAAATTATAATATCAAATAGATTATACAAATTCATATACCTGAAATATTAATATTTCACATTGATAGTTCCCTTTTTTTTTATATTACACCTATACTTATTGTGATAAGGTATACGAACGTGCGGCATCTCATATGACAAGTTTAAAACAAAATTGTAGCCATAAAACTTGTTATCGCAACATTAAAAAAACAAATTAATGTGCCAACTTATAACTACACAATACTAATTAAACAGCAACTTTAGCAACAATAAATTTTTTACAATTACGTAAAATAAATAAATATATTGTAATTTAAAAAAAATTTATTATTATTAAAGTTACATTTTCCAATAGTAGAACAGGAATTTCCGCACAAAATATTTATTTTGTTATATGGAATGTACGTTATTTTACTTACGTGCAAGCTGACGAGTTAAGTGCAAGATGACAAGTTAATGACTTTCTTCGACCAACTTTTTTGGACAACTATTTCTTTCGTCTAACTTGAATTATTTTTAATTTGGAACTAAAAATTCTTAACTTCATTTTACGATAGATTTAAAAGTAGACATTATTTAACTTGTTGAATTAAAAACCTTTTAGGCAAATAACAAATAAGCATTATATTGTTTAAGTTGATAGAAAAAAAAGAATATAATATTATTTTTGCATCTGTGTTGATAACCAAATAGGCACATATTATTAAAAAACAGAAATTACGTAAACAAACAACATGTTCACGCGTATTAACAACCAATCATGTTTTTGAGAATAAATAAGTACTCGATATCTAATTTAATTAGTAATACTTTTTAGAGTAACATAGATAAAATACAATATGCAATAAAAAATAAATAAGATATTTTACTTTGGAAAAAAGAGAAATTCGGTATATGTACGTATTATAAAGTTGAAAAATTTTGTGGTGATTTTGAGAACGTGAGAGAGAAAAGAGAAAGAGTGAAACGAAAAGAAGGTTTCACTCTATAATAATAAACTGAGAGATGAGGCAGAGCTTAGAGATGAATGCGAATGATCTGAGAAATACATTAAGCAGAATCTTTTATATGTGTAAGAAAAATCAAAATAGAATCAATTCTTATCAGTGTTTCTGATAAAAACCTAAAATGTTTGATTAAAACAAAAACTATTCACTTCTCCGCAAAAAGAGTTTTACAAAATGTAGATAATAATAATTATTATGAATTTTATTAAATGAAGAGAATATAACTGCTAAAATTTTTAATTTTTCTTAAAAATATAACGACTGTTTCTGCTCTTATGACGTCAAGTGAAAAAGAATAGTCCGATTATGTGTAGTTTATTTTTTTTAACTTTGGATTTATTTACATACGTCTGCTTAAGCCGAACAATGACAATAAGATGAGTTTTGCTTATAGAAAATTTTTCTTTGATTAAGTGCATATTCCAACAAAGTGGACAAGGAATAAATAATAAAATAAAATAAGTGTAACATATTATATATATTATTGATGATAATATGATAGAATACATAAATAGCATGTGATAGTAAACATTACTCTTCAAGCATAGTAAACAAGATCTCTTTTCTTTGTTTATTTCATTAAACTTTTGTTTCATCGCCTTATTTTTTTTAGAGGAAGAAATCTCTATTTTTGGATTATGAAAGAAAAAAGAAAATTTGAAAGGTGAAGTAAATTCCTTTAAAACTTTTTAAAAACTTTTTATTTTATCACAAAGTTTATTAATTTTAATTAATAATGATAAAAATTATTATAATTAACAGTTTCATCAGTCGGTCAGTAAGGCTTTATATTAAAAATTGTAACTTGTATAAACATTTTCTTATCAAATATATATGTATAGAAAAATTTGACATATTATTTATCGAAAAATATTAGTCTTGATTTTAGACTATGATATAATTTGTATGTACATTGTATATATGTATAACGAGATTAAAATTTATTTTATGCAAATGAATACTAAAAATGAGGTCTATACCTATATGGCAATGTTTTTCACTTATCTGTAACTGCATACAATATTTCAGTTATTTAATTATTTTGCTTCCTCATGAGGAAGCTTTGTATTTGTGACGATCGTTTAATTATAATTAAAGTTACAGTTGAATGTCCCACCTAATGTCTATTGTTTCGTCTTTGAAAAACAGGAAAGAAATAAATAATTCTGAAAAAATAGAAAGGTACAATTATTTTTAAAAATATCATTACTAAACATTCAAATGACTATGTATATGTTTATGTATGTATAAGATGTGCATGCTTACAGTACTAGACATAAAACAGCAAGTTGAGAACCAATTGTTAGCCAATAAATTGCGCTGGGCATACTATTTATAGTTGCATTATACAATTGACTGTACATAACTCCACTGAATATTGGTACGGCATTATCAAAAACTGACAATATGGAGAAAATTTTCCCTAAAAATATGTATGTTTTATATATCTTTTGTCAAAAAAAATTTTTTTTACTTAAAATTTGTTTACCCCTTTCTTCTGCTGGAACTTCTTTTGAAATCATTGATCTTAATACTGGAGCTACAATTGGTCCAAATGCTCCAAAAATAATACCTAAAGTAAAATAATAAATGTATATGTATATCCTACATGTAATACATGTATATTGATACATTACTTACCTACATAAAATATTATTGGTGTTTTAGCAAGACTGAAACCTACTCTCGCTAATGAATGAGATAAAGTTCCTATTACTACTATCCAGGTGTCCTTCAATTTTAAAGCGCTACTCATTACTGGTACACCTAACAGCATAGCTAAAATTTCATTATAAACTAGAACTTTAATTTCATTCATCATTATTTAAAATATATATCTCATTTAAATTTACGCATTTACGTACCAGTGACAAAAAGAATTGACTGAAGCATTCGAAAACTACTAAACTCTGCAACATTCCATTTGAACATAAGTTGAGTGTACAGAAAGCTCATTGGCTTTTCATCCCTTTGAAATGCATAAAGTGACATACTTAAAAACAGAAGCCACAGGCAAAGTCTGCCACTTGACTTTCGACGTTTTACCAAAGTTTTCATAGTCTCAATGACATGCTTTTTGTCAAAAAAGTCTAGAAACACATTGGCTCCTTTTATTGGCTGTTGTTTAATATCAGTTTGCCATTGTAGATTTGAAAAAGAATAAATAATTGCCAAAACTAGAAGAGACGCATTGAGGCTAAACATGATTGTATAAGAGAAATTAACTACTTTGTTAAATAAATAAGAGCCAAGAGCTATACCTATAAATAATGGGAATTATTACATAAAGACAATAACTCAACCTCTTATATCCTAATTTATAATAAAAAGTTGTAGAAAAAAATGTACCCATCGGCATTGAGCTCAAATATACGGCATCTAAAATTGTAATCCTAAAAGTTCTATCTTCAACACTTGAGATATCAGAAATATAAGCAAAACAACCAGCAAAAATTGCAACATCTGCTCCGAATAAGGTGGATGGGATGCTAGCAGTATACATAATCATATTGATACTCCATGATGACATTATGGTATTTATAACCATCATAAATGAGTAAATAAGTTTGCCAAATAGACCGAAAATAAGAATTAATTTTCTTCCTCGTCGATCACTCCAATTTCCGATAAAAAACGCTAAAAATATTGGCAATACATGAGAGGCTATTCCATTCCATTGATGAAATTTTGATACAGTAATCTGAAAAAGTTCGTTTTACATATTTCTCTCAACTAATAAATATTTTACTAATAAAATTTTAAAATTTAAGTACCACGTACTTGTACTTGAGCATTTAATGTCTTATTTGCTGTTATATTTCTACAAATTTCTTCACTTAATTCATTATCTACTCGACAAGCTTTATAAACAAAAAAAGCTTGTTCAATTACAGAAGTAGTCATAAAAGCCATCATGTAAAGCCACATTGTTGGCTCTACTGAAGTAAGTTTCACAATTGTCATGCATTTTTCCAATACTTTTTCCATCATCAATTATCTGTAACATTATTATTTCAATAATGGTGCTGCTCCCTTCAAAATAGCTCCAATATTTATGTTTGGAAGAAAAAACCAACTTGAATGTATAAAATAATCATCAGCAGAGCAATTTTTCTGCACGATAAACTTTTAATTAATATGAAAATGGCCAAAGTGCGTCATTGTCCCCCGGACTTTTCTACACACAGTGCAATAATTTATTTTTTGTGCTTGATATAATTGGATAGGATAAAATCATTATAAAACCAAATTGACTTTAGTAGTATTATTTCAGCTAGGTGTTCTTTATCATTTAAAGACTCGTTTAAAGAAAAGCCAACTCTTAAATTTGTGAAATATAATTGATATATTAATCAACAAGTTGTATGTTTAAATTGTGACGGTTACGAATGTATTTAATTGTAGAAATATAAATTAGAGGTTATGTGATAATTTACATGCATGTTAAAATAATACTCGTAATCTAGTGTTAAAAATATAGATGTTAAAATATAATATTAGAATTACCGCTTACCTTTCTATTAGGCAACTTGATAAACTACTGACACTACAGGAATACATAAATGTTAGTTACTTGGAGCACACTTGAATGAATTCTTATACTTTTTGAGGAAAATACACTAAAACTGGTTTTAGATCCAGACATCTAGTGCAATGTGAATGAACTGAGTATCACAAATGTATGTTATCTGCTGTTATACATATAATTTTTATTTTTCACTTGGAATCTTCATCATGACTCTTAAAATAATGTATATTACTTAATTTAATTATATCTTAATTATATTTTTCGTCTAAAATACAATATTCCAAACTTAGATTATGTCTCTTTATTAAAATGAAACGGATATATATAGTCTATGTTTGAGCTGTAATACAGCAACTAATATCGTTATTGACATTCAACACAATTACAAAATAAATTAAGTGTAATTATTGGGGATAGATATCATATATCATATTGAAATTGGTCAAAAGTTTATTTTATTCTTTAGCTATTTTATCCAAATGAAAATCTGTTAATTATTGATATTCATAATGATTTGTCAAGTTTAAATAATTTTATAAAAAACTTAACAAAATCGTTTAATAACAGAATTTGTTTAAATTTTGATGAAAATTTTGCTGATATCAAAATCTGTACTATTTATTTGTACATCTTATCTTTCGATGGTAACTCATACTTCTACATAAAACACATTATCTTATCATATGGCTTAATTATAGATATAACAATGTGGATTAAAAATTACGATAATTATTGAGTAAGCTGACATTTATTACAATTATTAGAAGAACTTTGATCCTTTAAACATGAAATATTACACAATTTTTCCTCACTGCTTACACGAGCTTTTAATTTAAGTTGTAAGGTGGCACCAGCTGTATCAAATCAAATTACAATTATATACATAATATGCAAATTAATTTTATTTATAAATTTTTCAAAAATTGTAACACAGTTGAAAAAATTATGCATAATTTTCAAATGGATTAAAATTTTAAATATAGTCACTATAGGTATGCATTATTGATTATATTTAAAAAAATATATATAGTAATAATTTTCAAATAAATAAATACTATTATGTTTATTTTGAAAAAATTTAATTGTACTCGATTATAAAGATTTTCTGTAGATTTCGTAAAGTTATTGATTTTTATAAAGTCAAGATGATGCAAAAACCGACAGGATCGATATTAATACATACAGGGAGAGAAAAGCATGTGTAAAAAGTAGTCTAAATCTATTCTTACGGTATCAACAATTTTATTTAGCTTTTATTCAATTTCATTTAACATATACAAGAGCTAACGTTGTTACGTCTATGATAGGTTACAAGGAAATATTTTTTGTCGAATTAAACTCTCTAAAGTTATTTTAGCTGTTTTTGTTCTCTATTCAATCTTTATCATTATAATTTTCTTGTTTCTATTGGTCGTTGTTAAAATTTATTTATTTATTTTCGGAAATAATAAAATTTAAAAATTTTAGTTATACAATTTTTTCTAACAACTGGGATATGTTATTCGCATAAATAAAGATATTAACTACGTACTTCCAATTTAACTTTTTTTAAATCAAGAAAGTATTCTTTGAATATTGCATAAAGTTTTCAAACTATGCATTTTTGCATAAACTGTAATATTTCGAGTAATACACTGAAAAAAATGAAGCTCAGTAATTCAACTACCGTTGATGGGTACAGTTTTATAGCACATATCTTATAGTATTCTATCGACGTAAATACATATGAGTTGTAAATAAGTTAACTAACATTTTTTTATATATTATATATAATAAACTTTTACTACTTTCCGTGATTCAATATGGTTCAACAACATTTTTGTTAAAAATTTAACAATTATTTTGTCAGTGAAAGTGCTACGTTAAGTAGCAGATTTTACTATACACTTGAAGTGATTCGATAGGTTTTAACGACACTTATTCAAGAATGTAAACAAGTTGATAATAATAATAATAATAATAATAATAATTATTATTATTATTATTATTATAAATTATTAACAAATTACTTTAAGTAGTAAAGTATAGTTGATTCTATATAAAAATGTCTTCTTTAAGCCTAACGAATCACTTCAAGTAGTATAAAATTTACTACTTAAACCCAAGTAGTTTCAATTTCCTTAAATTCAGTCGAAATTATTAACTAAAAAATCTCATTCTACCAAGTACAATTATAGTTAGTACTTTTTAATTACTTCTATACAAGTATGTAATTGAATTCAGTCGAGGATCTATTGAATTACGTAGAGTAGTTAAAAACTATATTCAAATCTATGCCAAGAATTTTTTTCAGTGTAATAACGAAATATTATTTGAAGAAAAATGCTAGTTACTTTTTGAATCCACATACATACTTTTTGATACGCTTACTCTTATTACTATTACTGTAGTTTAAATTGTAATAAATATTGTCTCCAAGGTACATACACATATATACGAAATTTTACCTATACAATTTTTTGACAATTATTATTTATTATATTATATGTATATATGTATACGCGTTTATTATGATCATTATAAATAACTCTAAACTTTCTACGATTTTGTGTCGCTTGTCGATGTATGTCAGGGTCACATTGAAAAAATATATATCAGTTTAAGAAGACAATCATCTATTTATATAGCATTGCGTGTATAGGTACATGGATATGTGTAAGTATTTTTTAAGAATAGTGTCTAATAGTAAAAAAAAAAACAGTTTATCACGTTGAATAAATTCTAACATAAAATTGAAAGTCTAGATAATGTTGCTGCATATTTCTTAAAAAGAGGCAAATCAGAAAAGTGTACAATATAGTATTTGTTTTTAACTCATTAGAGAAAATAATGAAAATTTGACAAGTTTCAAGAGAAGCAATATTATTTTACATACAGCGTTTGGCATTAATATTTTACAATCCAAAAAATCAATGAAAGATTAAAATTTCTGGATAGGAAATACTTTTATTATATAGATATACCTTATTTTCTAGATTGACAATATTTTCTCAATATTAAACTTATAAAATGATTCACTTTACAAAATTATTTTGAGTTTTTCATTTAAACTCAAAAATATCTATCATCTAGAAATACTAAAGTTGCGAATATTAATACAATAAGCTTTTTGGATAATACATTGAAATACAAAATACGAAAATTTCTCTTTGACAAATATTTCAGATTTCCTTTTTCGAAATTTTTAAAACTTATTGAAGAATTTAAAGTAAAATTTCTTATATTATTTATATTATATGTGTATATGTATGTATATAGAATACAAAGTTTACTTTTGTTAACCATTTGTCACACATTTTTCTAGAATCAGGAGGCTACTTTGACTCCCAGGAACAATTTAATTTAATTAAAAAATGATACATGTTGAAATTTGTACTGGTAGAAAATTTTGAAGAATTTTTAAAACAAATATTTAAACGCACTTAAAACTAAAGCCCTTGTATTTGATTACAAGGGGTTAATAAAAATGTAGGAAAAAATAGAGAGAATAGTCTAATAACACAGTTTTAATTTTAACCTAATGTTAACAGTGGACTCATGAAATTAGATAAATAAATGAATGATAAAGTCTCTGGATACTAAAACTTATTGATTTTTTTTATGAAAAATAGTATAATATTACTGGTTCAGTTTTAATTATTTCACCAGAATGGGTCTTCATGCATACATATATGACTAGAGTATTGGTTTTTTATATAAATTCTATTTTCCGCTATTATTTTTTAGTTGTTATTTGAAAGGAAATAAAATTTTACAAAATGACTGAGATTACAAAAGAGAAAATTAATGTTTAACCACATAAAATTTATACAAATATTTATACCACACACACACACACATACTCTTACACACAATTGCGCGCACATTTCGGTGAGTAAATAACGAACTCATTAGATCGGTTTTTAATATAAACAGAATGAAAAATTAATCTTTGATTAGGACTTTTGTCTTTCTGAAAACTTGCAATAACCCGTTTACTTAAATGAAATATTAAAAAAAAAGAAAATAGAAAAATAGAATAGAGTTCGTTAGATTTTACTAATTGTAAATAATGTCGCAATGGTCCAGAGATCAAAGAAACTAACATTAAATACTTAAATACTAATAGTCCATGATTTTTTACAGTAAATTGCACGTAAAGACACGAGTACAATTAATATTTGTATTTTTCACAATAATATCAGTTGAGATTGTGAGATATTTTACAAGTTTTCATCACAGCTTGTTGGAGATTTCGGCTAACTTTTAATACAACAGCTGTAAGGATGAGTCGAACGTACAGACTGTAACATTTATAGGTGCTTATAAATGTGACATTTTTCTATCTCGAGTCACGCCGGTTTCAGTCCAGCTTATTGCCTTTTGAAACTACAATAAAATCGTAGATTCCAATTAGCAGCTTGAATTGCAATTTCCGAACCACTGCGCTAGAATTCGAGTTTATTTCAAGTACATGGTACTTGTTCCAATTATCGTATTTTCAGAATAGCATCGAATCAGCTTGAAATAGTACAATAAACCTTCAGCATCAAATAATTAACTTAAGATAATTTTGTGCATACTATGCGTAGCATTTCATTTCTTCTTCTGTCATACGCAAAGAAACTCTTTCCTTTCATCTTGTAAGTAGAATTTTATTTATCTATTTCTAAAGATATTCTTGTTGAAATTTTAAAAAGTTGTTCTTCTTTCATTCTGCAAAAGTCGAAAAAATATTGATTATTTATTATCGGCAGTGACTCGGAGAACAGATTCGATAGTTTCCATTCCAGAAATATATTTCTCACAGGCGAACCATTTTTTCATTTTGATGAACAGGAGTGTCATATATTGGCACACATTTATAGTATTGAGATGGATATGGTGTATAGGAAGTGACAGTTGGTGATAATCGAACCCGAAATTTATTCCTGACTATGTGGATGATAAGAATAACGCACAACAATGCTAACACGATGATTAGCGTTATCGGCACTGTACCCCAGTTTTTGGCACTTGAATATGCATTTTCTGTCTCGTTTTCCATCTAGAATTGAAAAATCAATAAACGGTTAAGTATTATCAAAAACTTGAAAATTAAGTAGAACATTTTTTCAAAAATATTTAATATCGTATAATATCCTCTAAGAAACTAAGAATTAATTTTTGAAAATATTCAAGTTTCAAGGTAACAAATTAAGTGCCTTGAAAAATAATGTAAAACATATTGACATAATTGTGATAATCAATGGCATTATTTACATAAATTTTATATTTTTCCAAAATTAGCTGAATTAAATAATCTATAAGACGACTAAAATAAATATAACGTGCAAAAGTACTTTGAAATCATTTCGACAGTATTCTGTTGCATGCATAAATATGAGGTTGTTAATTGAATGCACCAGAAGTGTGTTGCAGAACAGACTAAACGAGATCAACGCTTAAATTGCTGGAACGAATAAATTGTCTGTAGTAAAAAAAAAGAAAAAAAACGTGAAAGGCAGTCAATTTTGAAATTTTAATTTAAATAAATTAATGGAAAATAAAAAAACAATTCTTTTCATTACACTAGAAAATTGTTGAATTTTAAAAGGAAAATATTGAGTTGAACGAAACATGTACATTAGTACCATGATGGAGTAAGATGAATGAATTTTCAAAACAACTACCGTAGCTCCATTTATTCTACACTTGTCTGCAGCCTATTGGCGAATACAAGCGCAGAGGTACGCATAAATAAATGTACAAAACAAGCTATAGGAGGACCGTGTCATATAAATAATAAAAAAACATAACAAACGCTCATATTAATTGCCTTGGAATTTGCAACAAAGTTGAATGACAGAAATAAGGACTCTTAAAATGAAAAACGAATAAGTTGTTAATTAAAATACGCAATATCATATTATTTTTTAATGTCGGTGATGCAATTTTATGCATTTGAAAAAAGAAAGAAAAAGAAACTGAATGTTTATAAAAAATTCTCAACTCGAGATAAAAGAGAGATTACTAATAATAACAAGAATATTGGAATCTGGGGTTTATCGAGTTTATCATGATAAGAAAATTCTCATGTTATACACTATAAGGGATGTAAACGGAGGAAACAGTATTGTTTTATGTTGGTCAAGGATCGTGCACACGATAGCGGACACATTACTCACTGTGATTGGACAAATGGGACAGCAATTGCCAGGCTTCGGGGGCTTCTCTTTGCAGCTGAGTCGTCCACTTGCATCACAACTACACGTTGTGCAAGAATTTAGTTCCCACCTTGATCCTTCCGGATGAGTCTTATTGTATTGATCTATACAAGATGCTCGACATCGACAAACCTGCGTAGATCAAAATTTATCTCATACAGCAAACACGTATTTCATCATATCACTCATCTTCCTATGTTCTCTCAAACATACTAAACATCGATTTCGACTTACACATATAATATGCATAGACCGAATGTCGAATGTAGGTACTCGACGTAAAATTTATTATAACTGCTTTCTTGGGGCTTTATTAGTAATTGCCACGCGATATTTCCAAGGTGCATAAATAGCAAGTGACGTTACTCACAATATCGAAAAAAGAAAAAGAAAAGTACTTTCTATAAAATTTTTTAACGTTCAACTCGAGGGAAAAGGTTTTTCTCGTTTTTCTCTCTTGAGATTTATATCTGCTCTTTTTTACAGTAATTGCGTTTTCTGTATAGAATAGAAAGTATTCCGACACCTAAAGAAATGATAAAGTGAGGAATTTCTTACCGAGCATCCCCGTTTGTTGACCTTGTATCCAAAAGAGCACTTCTTTTTGCAATCGCTCATGGCCGGACATCCTGGATGGGAGGGTTTGCATTGGCAAAGAGTGCAATCATTCTCATCCACGAGGAGACCGTTTTCACAGTCAAGATCACACTTGAGCTCTGAACAGACGATTTTGTCCTCCTCTTCGCCTTCCTTCCTTCCATGATCTTCACCAGAGGTTGTCGGAAAATCAGTTGTACAGCCACACACACGACAACCATCCTCGTCCTCAACAAGCTCACAATTCAGTCCACAGTGGGGTAGTTGTGGGCAAATCTTTCCCTCTTTATTCTCAATGTCTGCCGAAGTCTGCAAACAGAATTAAACAAAATATGATATTGAAGAAAACATACATTTTTACCTTTCAAAGTTGAAATCACTCCGAGTAACTTGACTTGACTCCTTATTTAACATTAAAGATAAACGATCAAAAGCTTGTTACTTAAAATATTTACTAACCACAAGTTTAACTTGACGTCAATTTTCAATCAACCTTCTGAACAAACTTTAATGTTGATTAAAACTTTTAAATTGACTGTAAACTTTAAATGTAAAATAAAGGAGTTAAAACTCGGATGTAAACTCTTGAGAAAACTATAAACATTTTAAAAAGAAAACTCAGTTTCAGAGGAAAGTGGGCTGTAGAGAAAAATACCTGCTTACTCTCTAAATATAGGTACGCGAAACCAAATGGATTTTAAAAGAGTAAACTCCTTCAAATTTCATGAAACTCTTGCGACTAATCGATACTGCTTTCAATTGTTGTTTAACACATTTCTTTTTTCAATATTTTTTTCAAATTCAAGCACTGTGTGTTAATGGGGATTTGTAAAGGACTTATAAAATCGATTTTAATGTCAATTAAATAATTAGAAACTTAAAAAATTCAAATTATTTCATCAAGTTCTTTTTAAAACAAGTTTGTGAAAGCGAAAAAGAAAAAAAAACTCATTCGTTTTCGAGGTGCAATAAAACTCAATATCATCGACTGTAAAGAGCTTTTGCTTCCTCTTTTGCGGCTCAAGTGGTTTGAGTTTTCTCGCACGTATTTCGTCCAAGACGAATTTCCGCTGTTCAGCTATTCATCTTCGTCTCGTCCAGTTTCCGGTCCACGTTTCAGAAACTTGAACGACAATAGCTAAGTTTAGCATGAAAACTTGCACTTTCCGGAGAGTCATACTACAAACTTCATTTTTAATTTTCCCATTAAAAGCAATTTGATTAAAAATTTACTGCAAAGTAAATTATCAAACTTGTACTGACACTCTTAACAGGAAATTCAGTTTTCATTAGCAATAATAGAATAATAATATTAAAATGTCTAAAACATCAATAACCCTATTATGTAATTTGGCTTCCTCATATAGAATAAGCTTGCAACCTGCTCTTGAAAAGAAAGAAATTTGCGATTTAATTAATTTGAAGGAAAAACGAAAAAAGTGAATCATTGTGCTGTATTTTGATTTTGAGTACCTTTGCGTCAATACATTGACAAAGAGGACAATTGTTGATGTCGCTAATGTAGCCATTGCTACATTGTAATTTGCAATCAGCGAGCGTTTTACATTTGACGGTGGCATTATGCAGCGTAGGGCAACGAGGACAACATTCTCCAGGTGCTGGCGATGTTGGTTTCTCGCAGCTTTTGCACATGGTTGCTTGACAGGAAACTTTTCCTTTCTCACATATGCAGTTCACGCACTCTCCTTGCTGCCAGGATTCACCATCTGATCGTAGAAGACCTGAATCCGATGTACAACTTAAAAGTTCTTTATCGTCCTCTGCACCCAACCACAATACAGACTCTGAAACAAAATTAATAGTAAAATTCAAATACAATTTTTCAGAATAAGGAATAAAAAGAAAATGTTTCATACTATTCGAAAGGGTGGAAATAATTCTTTTGAAAGAATACATATATGTATATGTCGAAATGTTTTTTCTCCTATAGTGCAGCAGCTCTTGAAAAAGTACATTACTCGCTTTTCACCAAAAACTTTTACCCCCTTTACACTCAACAATTTTTGGTGAAAATTAGTGATGCATTCGAGCGAGTAATCGGCTCGGAAGAGATCGAAAAAAAGGAGAATCTCGTGAAAAATACATTGAAAACCAATGAATGCTAGTTTTTGTCTCTTTTCTTTTATGAAAGGAGAGATTCTCGAATGTGAAAATCAACGATGTTTGCTACAGTTAAAATAACACTTTTAAAATAACCTTTTACCCCATATAATTTGTAGGTATTTATTTGAATCTCAACAATGTAGGCATCATTTATTACATAATTCCCTACAACCTATACACAATAGTGAAAAACAAAAATGCATCTGTCAGATAAGCTTATTATTTGTTAGATAAGATTACGGACGTGTTTCATTGAAAAGTGGCGAAAACAAATTGCTCTCGAAAGATATGCAATTGAAAAAATAAAGAAACTGACATGTCATTCGTGTATCAAGTCAAGTACTTTAAGTGACCCTTATATAGACTTATTTGTTAATATCATTCTCGCACACTAGCAATATTCGTGAGAGAAGGGGATATCATCTCATGTCGTGCATGTCATCTGCTATCATACGCAGAGTGCATTCTACAAAACGCCCAGTAGTATATTGCAAGCTTTCCGTAAATGCCACTCTAGTGTAAAGTGGGAACAATTATAACGCTTATAAATCATTTATCTAAACTTTCATTTCAAGCAAGTGTTGTTTAAATATGGAGAAGAATGGTTCTAATTTTGTTAAAGTTGTCGAAGCTATAAAAGACGATAAACCAATCAAATTTTTTATCAAGCTAATTCCAAGAGATAGATTTGTGGATGCTGCCAATCACATGTGCACTTTTTTTCTAGCTGATGAACCTTTATGCAAAAGTTTAAGTGAGTTATATTTTTAATACGACAAACTAATTTTCTTGAATATTTGGTAAATAAGATTGTCTTATATCGTTTCTTTCTGAAACAAATTTAAATTTCAAATTTCTTTTTTTATATATTTCTCTATATGTATACATTTTTTCTTTATTATTTGAACCGCTTTTATTTTAGAAATGATATTTAAATGGTTCATCTATTTTTCTGAATATGAATCGTTACATAATAATACATGAACATTCGCTGTACTACAAAAGTCTTTATTGTATGATGCTCAAAGCTCCAATCAAATTTCATTTAAGCAAAATTACGAAACAATTTTTAAATTAGGTACTTATTGTCAGTAAACATTTACGAAATTTTCAACCATCTATATATAAATGATGACCTCTATATTGCAAAAGAATTTATTAAATTTAGACGGTCCGGAGAAATATGAGATAAATTTATTTTTCAACTGTAAATTATCCTTTATAAAGTAGAGAAGAAATTCATCTCTTTTAAAAAATGCTCCTTAATTAACATAGCTGTAACTTTTTACTCATTTTATGTTAGGTTTTTAAAAAGAAAGAATTTTATTATTTTTCTTTTAGATGTGAAAAATGATCCACAAGCTGTAGAGGAATTTAAAGCTTTATTCAAAACTGCATTAGAAGATAATTTAAGTGTTGCGGCATTTGTTGAAAATCCTCAAGGTGGAAAGCCTATAATAGCTGCGCTTAATGTTCTCTACCTAGGTGGAAAGGGACAGAAAATCGATTTTGGTCAATCTACTGTAAAACATATTTTTACATTACATGAATAAATAATAATGCTTTTCTTTAGTTGTTTAATTAATGTTGTTTTAGAGTAAATCTGATAAGTTTCAAAGAGTAATGCGAGTTATGGAAGCATCGGCAGCAGACGTGAATTTTGAAAAATTATACGGTTGCGATAAATATATAGGAGGTCTTGGTTTGAGTGTAGATCCTGTTTTCCGAGGAAATGCAATTGGATATCATCTTCTTATGGCACGGTAATATGGCACTGCTTGATTACCCCCCAAACAATATTAAGTTGTTAATAAATGTTCTAAATCAACAATAGAATTGATAATTTTGTTAACAACTTTTTGAAACTAATGATCAATTTGATGACTTTCAGGAATGAAGTTGGCAATAAGAGTAATATTCCATTGACTATGACTGTTTTTACGTCACCCATATCAGCTAAATTAGCGAGTCGAGCAGGATTTGAAGTATTATCTGAAAAGTTGCGTGATACACTCGTTGACGAGAATGGTCAATTATTAGTGCCTACATGCAAGACAGAGTGTTTTAAATGTATGGGAAAGAAGCTAAAATGAAATAATGTATAGATATTCTCTGTGAACATGTACAATATACACATACATATGTAAAGTAGTAAATGTAGAATATTCCTTTTTTTCGTGTATAAAAAAATCAACCGTTTAAAAATATTGATCCATTTCTTTAGCTTAAGCTTTTAATTTCGTTAAGGTGAAAAACAATTGATATAAAATTAGTAGACAAAATTTACAAAATGAAACACCAAATTTTCTATATTCTAGAAGAAATTAATTCTATTGCTTCCTCATAGGAAGCATTGTGTTGGTGAAAATTTCGGAATGTGATTTTTTGACTTATATCGATGTAATTTGACCTCAGGAGTTCAAAAATCATGTTTTTAAAAAATGTCCGTATGTGTGTGTGTGTGTGTGTGTGTGTGTGTGTACTTACATTAAATAACCCTTAATATCTCAGAAACAAAAAGAGCTACAGACTTGAATTTTTCTTTAAATTGTAGATCTCATTGGGGGACATAAAATGAGAGTATGTTGAGCACGATTAATAAGGATTAACTAATTTTTTTTTGCGTTTTTCATTTTTTGAAAAAAAGTTTTTTGCCCATAACTTTTAAAAAATGTGAGAACACCTATAGATATTTTTTCTTCATTTTGTAGATTTTTTTAAGACGCGTCGATTGACCTATTATAGAGCCTATTACGATTAAATAT
>JUFY01033127.1:8439-22092 GCA_001855655.1 Leptopilina clavipes
ATAAAAGTGTCCAACTATATTGGTACTGTCCGAAATTAATTTCGTTTGCCATATTATAAAATAGTTTCAAAGCAAATAAAAATCTAGGCATCCTTAAGTATTTTTCGTTGTTTTGTTTTTTTTTTCATGGTTTTATTACAAATACAGAACCTTAAGCTATTTACAGTGTTTGACGAATTCTACGAAATATTACACAAAAATAAGTTTTGTAGCATAAACCTATTTATTCAAAGTAAATGCAGTATAAAGTAACTTATGAAAAAAAAACATTGAAAATAATAATTAAAACAAAGTTTTTTTAGAAAGTGTTTATTTTTTATTTTTAAATAAACGTTACTGTCTACTGCATTTCTTCGTAAAAATTGCATTTGTAATAAAATTCTTCACAGAATTTGCTCCCACTAATTTGCTATTTCTCTCATTTTATTTTCTCTTCGTGAATTTTTATTTTATTATATAAAAAAAAAGTCTCAGTAATAGAAGCCAGTCTATAAAATAACACTGAGACATAAAATAATATTACTCACAAGTATACCCTTTTAAGATTTGAAATTACAGATTGTTTTATTGATAAATTACTGAATTTCAAATATTGATGTTAATTTATTTAGTTATAATTTTTTCGTAATTTTTATTCACGCTTTTTTTTTCAAAAACTACTATTTTGATGAATTTGAAGCTTACAAATTAATCAAATTTTCATTAATTTACGACATGATCTTTTTTTATAATAAATCGCATAAAATTCATAGCTTTCAAAAGGAGGGCAATTATTCGATTATTATTTAGAATTATTACAAATAATATTTTTTTTAAATTCTACAGAAAATTTATTTTATTTATTATGCGTCTTGTAATTAATTATAAATATCATTTATAAAAATTAACTTTGTAAATTGATAATAATTTGATTATCTTGCGACAGTTTTTGCCAAAAAGAATTTTTCTATACTAAAAGTGGAAAATATTTAAATTATCTTTTAATCTGGTAAAAATTGTAGGTAATATTTTAATATTCTTAAATTTTAAATTAATACGAATCTAAAATGTACATATAAATTTATAAACTAGTTTTCTTATGTTTTACTTTTATTATTAATTCACCAATTTAAAGTTATTTTACATTAAATTTTCAAATTATAATTATTAAAATCTTTAGATTTAAATCAACAAATTAAATTTTGACATAAACTGTAGCAAGTAAATTTTCTTAAAAAATAAAAATTTATGAATGATATTTTTAAAAAGGGTGGAGAGGGGGGATTTTAAAAAACTATATTGAATTTTATCAGATTAAGTGAATTATTAACAAATTTAATATAAAGCCAAGTGGAAAATTAAAAAAAAAGAAAAATCACACTCTTGGCAAAATTGATAAATAAATTTAAAAAATAACTATAATTGTAAATTCACTTTTCTCTCACTAAGCGATAAAAATGAAATCATTGTTTTTCTAAATTTCGTTTTCAAAACGAAAGGACATATATAATATACAAGACAGTATGCGACTTATTTTTGTGTTACTTAAAAACTGTCTATTTTGCATTGCTTCAATTAATAAATACACTTAGGAATATTTTAAGAAATAGGCACGTGAAATATCTCGAGAATTTCTTCCGAGTTCGAATCATTTTATCATCGTTTACATTAGTAAATTACAAGGGTGCCTTGTGTTTTAATTTTGGTTTCACCAACTTGATTTCTAATAAACTGTTTGTTGTTTTCTTTTTTTTGTATCTTCAGTCTCTCATGGAAAGTTACAAAGCAGTTTAAAATAAAGAATTTTTTTCCATTTTTCGTGTAAAAGCAAATCATTGTGCAGAATCTTCGTTTTTTTTTACGTTTCCTAATAGAATTTTTTTTTCTCACATTCTCTTTCTCTCTTTCACTCAATTTCACTCAAATTCTACGTCTTAGTTCGCTAAGAAAAACTGCATTGCGTAAAAACTTGTTATGCAAAACAGACGCATTATTATAGTTAATATTTTTCTCTCTGATGCTTTTCTTTTGTTAATTCCTTAAAAAAAAACACCAAACACAAAAAAAAGTAAACAAAAAAAAAAAAAGCACGTTGACTTTTTAAACACATTTTTTAACAGATGGGGAGAAAAAAGGGGCGCGTAGGGGATGAATTCTTTTTTTAAACTGGGAAATTATTGTAAGTCGACGAGCAATTGTTGTATTTTTTTTGTTTCTTTTCTTTTTTAATTCCACGCTCTAAAAAAATTCACGAACACGGAATCACGAGATTGGAAATTTGTGTCTTGGCATTTTGTAAGCATCAATGAAAAAATTGTTTTTTATAGCAAACGTAAACACTTTACACGATGTCATTTTGGCAGGTGATCGTCGCGGTTATGCGACATAATTGTACTGATTTGCATTGTCCTTATCTCGCTCCATATAATCTCTGTCAATTAATGATTCTATTCGCTTTTTCAAGTCCGCCGGCTGAAATTTAACCATTAAAATGAAATTTTTTTTTGCAAATTCATCCAAAGAAAATTTTCAATAATATAATATTAGCTGGTATTTTAAAAAAATTCATTAAAATCTAATTTTTCAGACAAAAAAAAAATATTATTTTGATTAATAAATTGAAATTTTACCTTGACGGGAAATTTAAGTTGATTGTATAGTTCACTGATAAGAAGATTGTGCGTAAGAGTTTTTCTCATTTTCATTATTCTCACAATGGCTGCGTCTATTTGATACTGACGATCCTGATAAACTCTCTCCTCGGTTGCTTTCTGTTCCTCGTTCTAAAAAAAAAGAAAGAAGAAAACAAAAAAACAAAAAATTATAATAAAGTAAAAATATGTTAAGTATTGTTAATTAAATGTATCTATACTCTAATTTTTTCAGAATTTAATGTATTATATTTCAGCTTACCGTTTCCTTCATTTGAATTTGATTAATCTTTATTCTAAAAAGTTTGTTGGTAAAATCGGCATTAAAGACGAATCTGTCATTATCAGAGACGTCTCGACCTCGTGGATTTTTTTGGAGAACTCTAGCTTTACCACATGCTAACGATTGTAACGTTCTTCTTAATTCGCCATCCTCAATATTGGTCGCTGCTTTAATTTCCTCAAGCGATAAATCGTCAGCGTCATTAAACAATATTAAAACCAGGGCTTGAAACAACGAGACTTGCAATTCTTTATTTCCCTATTAAAAAATTTCAATTTCTTTAATTATTCATTTCTTGTTTTTCAAAATAAACAAAATTTAAAGTTAAATTTTAGTTGAATTATTATTAAAAATTTTTTTTACCTGTTGGAACCAAGCCTTTAATACACAATGACCCAAAGTTGGTTGCCATTGTAATTTTCTGCCGCTGTGTTTGCCTAGGTAGAATTTATTGAACACGTCTTGATATTGGACCATTTCTAACGGTAAAGTTACTTCCATGACGGGATAAGTTGGCCAGTATCCCATTGTGAGAATTGACACAGTTAAATCTAAATTACTGGCTGATAATTCATTTTGCAGATTGCTGGAATACTGAAACAATTTAATTCAAATAACAATTACAAATTGTTCAAAATGATTTCAAAAAATCGAAATTTTCGATTAATTAATATTAATAAAATTAATGATGAATATTAAACGTACTTGTTTAAATGCAATATTAATATCTTTGCTAAGCTCCATATCCTTGAACATTCCTTCTAGTTTACTGGTGAAACCTCCGCCGCATTCCTGCTTTAATTTTGACAACATTGACTTTTCAGCATCAACCGATGCCGATTTTCCGACCAGTAAACGTTTTGCCAAATCCTTCTTGTAGAAAGCTTCGAAAACATCCTTGCCGTGAATAAATCGAAATAGAACCATAATTTTATCCAATAAACGCTCCAATTCCTCCTCAGTTGCTTCTTTATTTCCCGCTCTGAGTTTACAGTCGACGAATTTTGCTGAAATGAAAATTATATGTCAATTAAAAATAATCACGACTGTAAAATCGAATAGACAATTTTCTCCAAGTAGGATTTTTTCTTTTTTTAGACTTAAAATTTCGAAATCAGGGAAAATCACAAAGAATATTGCATATTATTAAACAGAAAAAATATTTACCTATCAATTCGGCTGGTTTGTTTGCTCTTTGATTAATGAACGCTTCAAAAGCCTCCTTCAAACTATTCGCAAATTTCTCATTCTTGTGAAAACAAGTATTGACTATATTATCCATTTTATCTTTGAAATCTAATAATTCCTGGACCATCGTTTTATCTTTCTCCGGATCTATGACTATCGTTTTACCTTTCTTCTATCGAAACATAAATTATTTGTTAATAAGATATTGATAATAATTATAATTAATTTTAATCAATAATTTATATAGAAAATTTTATCCATAAATTACCTTAATGTAACTATTGAAATTCAAGCAAAGTTCAACGAGTCCATTTTTAATTCGACTGTACAAATTATAAAGTAGCGACAAATCGTGAATTCGATTTTCGTCTAATAAGCCACTTAAACCTTTTTGGAGAATGCTGGAAATATGTTCAGACAATAATTGCTTTTCCACAGTGTGAATAAGAGACCATCTGGAAATTTAATTTTTATTTTTAAAAATTTCTATATGATGGAAATCAATTTTCGAAAAAAAAAATTTTTTTCTTACTTTGTTGAGGTGTCAAGATAATGAAGTAAACGTTCGTTCTCCTCCTGTAAACGTTTGTCAACGTGAGCTAAATATTCTGGAACGTCATGCTCTGTCATAAGTCGTTGGCCTTCTGCAGCGTACAATCTTTCCGTAGCTTGAAGGAACCTAAAAGACACAAATTATCTCAAGTTTGTAAAAAAAAAGTGTAAATGTAACTTTTGATTTTTATTTCATTCTTTAAATTCTAAATTTTGCCATTTTTAAAATTAAAAATAAATGTAAAAAAGTGATATACTTTGTTTCGAAGGCGTCCTGATAAATTTGCAAATCAGACAGCATTCTTAATAAAGACTTGAGCAGAGTTCGATCCACTGTGTCACCTTGTCGTTCTTTTTCAATGAGCATTAAAAGTCCTTCTACTGTTCGTGTCTGCACAAGATTATTCAGAACGATGTTGAGTCTAAATAAATAAAGTCCCATCTCCCTGTAACAATAGTTCATATTAATAAATAATAATTATAAAAATGATTATAATGATATTTAAAATAATGAATTAATAAAAACACTCACCAAATTGACGAAATGCCGGAATTTTGTAAAACGTAGGTTCTATCAAGATATAAAAAGATACTCCTAATCATAATCATTTGTCGACAGTGCGATTGCCAGCATTCATTCATCTTTTTCAGAAAAATGTGCCTGTCCATGGACTCAGCGACAAATTGCTCTATATTCGCTTTAACATGCGATTCCGTCAAGTTCGTTAAATTATTATAAAGTGTCGATGCCATTTTGTGATTACACATATTTTCTACGGCCTGATAGAGCTCCTCCAATGAATATCGTATGCTTTTGCTGGTTTGAATAGCAACCACAGCTTCTCTTAATTTCTCCCATGTTTCTTCTTGATAATTATCCGGTAATCTTGGCTTATCTAAAAAAAAATAATAATAAATAAATAATTTTAAATTCAAATCAATTTTATTCTGATATTCAATCAAATTTAATACTTAAATTATTAAATTTTAAATCAATATTAAAAAAAACATTTTCTAATTTGTAATTAAAACAAATTTATAAACACAAAAATTGCACAGTGTTTTTAGAATTATATAATTGCAAAGTAATATAAGATAAATTACAGAAATAACTATCACTAAATTGATCGTCATTTAATTTAATTAGACTACATAACCTTCACCTTTTTTATATTATACAATTTATAAGTTATTCATGCATCAGAAAGTTTTGGTAGATTAATTTACTACTAGAAACAGTAATTTATTATAGAAAAAAACCAAATAACATGCGATTTCAAAACGTAAACACAAATTGAAAATAATGAATAAAACAAAGTCGCATTTAAATTACTCCAATATGAATGATTTGCGTAAATTTATAGACAATGATAAAGTAAAACAAGAAGGCTATTCTCTAAATCTGCAAACTTAAATAAACAATAATTTGAAAATTAAAATCGTAAAAAGTGGTAATGGATTCAAGGTATTTAAATAAGTATTTAAGGTCATTTTTAAAATACATCCTTGATGCTCAACAAAAGAATAAAAAAACGTAAATACGTCAAAAATACGATAATAAAAGAAGTTTCGCAAGACAAGGAAGGCAGAGTGCCAAAAAAAAAAAAAAAAATGAACATGATGGCAAAATTGATCAATGCCAAATGATTTGAAGGTTATGTATGTAAAATGATTTTTACTTACTTTTAAAATTCTTGATGACCAACTTTTTAGCTGAACCTGGCTTTGAATTCGCTAAACTTGGTGATATTTTATTCGCTACTCCGTTAGGATTGGTGACAGTCAATGCTGAAAAATTTGCCCTTTTTTGTGAATTTGTCGTGGCAGCCGCTGTGTCCGTCATATTCTCAATTTCGTCTATCTCCGTAATCGAAGTAGAGTATTTGGTGCGCTTCGTGGAGCTGAAGCCCGTGGCCGTCGTGTGCTCCGTGGACGACCTCTTCACCTGTGCAGTGCCCAGAAGCTGTGTTCTTTGGAATTTAGACATATGCAAGCATCCTCCGGCCGCTGGCCCTCACTATAAGAAAAACTTTCTTTCTCGCGCTTTTAAAAGTCCTAACACTTTAAAACTCTTAATTTTTTCACGAATTTTTCAACACAAAACTGATAAAAAAAATCACATTTATACACGATTAAACTATACTATAAATGTCGATTTCGGACATACACTACTATAATACACACAGAGTTTCTTGAGGTTAAAAGTTCTCGGAAATTTATAACCGAATGGAAATATTCTCATTAGAATATTTCCAACTGTTTTATTTTTGTTAAAAAAAAAAAACTTTAACTATCAAACAATACTTCAAAACTATTGAATGGAACTGAAATACGGTTATTTTAATAATTACCCTGCAATTATAAACTTAACAAAGATGTTTTTTAAAGAAGTTAAACATAACCTATAAATAGTAACTGCGCAAATGAATATTTTAAATTTTCATCTAACTGGAAATAATTTTTGAGTAAAATATTTTAGCTACAGAATTGAAAAATTTAATTTAGAGAATACATTTTTGCGCATATTTTAATTTATTTTAATTAGAAATTTTACAAAAAATATCTTGGAAAAGTTTCAAATGATTTAAAGAGGATGCGCAAAGTAAAATGTGGAAAAAGCGGCAAAATATAAATCTCATTTTATTTGTTAGGTGTAAATAAATAAAATTTTACAATTATAAATCGATTTTACTACAATACTTAGCAAGATTAATTAATATTTGTTTTTCATTACATTATTTATTTATACTTATTATTTATTCAAGTAAAATAAATAAATCGATTTGGACAAAATTAACAAATAAAGGCTGACATTCAATAACCAATGACAAATCAGTTTTATCTCTGTTATGGCAACCATGGCAACACACTGATATTTTTGCAACTAACTTCAAGCCATACGTTATGAAACGTCACTTTATTATAACCTAAAAAACTTGTTGCACTTGTATATTTTAAATACTCATGCACTTTTATTATTGTTTACATAAGGAAATTATTATTTTGATTTTCTCATTCTAACAATCCAGGTAAATACTAACCTAAAAATCATTTATATTAAAAAAATCTTAAAAGAATACCTTTTCTAATAAATTTAAAAAATTGTTTTTAAACAATTTTTATTAATATTTTTATTAATATAATTATCATATTTAATTTACAATTCAGAATTCTTGTTTTACTTTATCTTTGAAATATTCACAGTAGCAAATCTATTTTTACTTTCTTCTATTTTTTTTTCTTTTTAATAGAGAAGAAAACCGGTTGTACGGCACATGAGACTAAGACGATTGCAATTTTTTTTTCAACTGACAAATCTACTGTAGCATCGTGTCAGAGATTACTCATAAGAGATAACAATGCTAATGTCACCAAGTTTTGCCACGTACAAATGTAAATTATTTTACAAGAATCTTTTTTATGGAAAGTATGAAGTATAAGAATGCAAGAAAAATTATTATCATCTGAAACTGAAATTGGAGTAAATATGAATTTTCAAAGACAACCACGATGTTTTCGAACGAATCAATTTTTTATAATGGTGAATGTAATAGCCATCACACTCATTTGTTTATATGGTTAGTATTTCTATTATTGTTATCACTTTTTATTTTCATTGTCTTTATTGTGTAACTATCAATTATTGAAATTCATTTATGCTTCTGATTTTTATTTATGAATATTAGAATTTAATTTATATAATAATTCTTTTTATTAATTTTAGTTTGGCAAGTAGAAGATGACAAGTGTAAAAGTAAATTATCATCAATGGTGGAAAATATAAAATCATTTGGTTTGTGTGAGAGGTCGATAATAAATGAAAAGACATTTCGTGATCTAACGAGACTAAAATTATATAAATTAGATTTAACAATATCGAGACAGGATAAAGCAATTTTGTCAACGTGTCTCAATAAAGTGGAAGAATTATTAAATTCTTTGTATGAAGATGCACCAACAATATATGCCATAACGCCAACATTTTCAAGGCCAGTGCAAAAGGCCGAATTAACACGTTTGGCCCAAACTTTTCTTCTTGTTCCAAAATTTCACTGGATTGTCGTGGAAGATGCCGCTAATAAAACAAGATTAGTTACTAATTTATTGGCCACAAGTTTATTGTCCTATACGCATCTTAATGTACCTACGCCGCCTAATTACAAACTCGGAAAACGCGATCCAAATTGGAAAAAGCCACGTGGAGTTGAGCAACGTAATGCAGCTCTTCAATGGATTAGAGAAAATTTGAGTTCTAGTCACAATGGAATTGTATTTTTTGCTGATGACGATAATACTTATTCCATACAAATTTTTGCTGAAGTGAGTTTTCCAATATTTATTTATTAAAAAATGATTTAATGATTGAATCTATTCAATATTTAATTATTAATTGACAGTGTTAAATAATGTAATTTTTTTCATATATTATATTAATTTAAAAAATTTTTTCGTAGATGAGCCGAATTAAAAAGGTCGGCGTCTGGCCAGTGGGTTTAGTTGGAGGTTTAATGGTGGAAAAGCCAATTTGCGACAAAGCCACAAAGAAAGTGATTGGATTTAATTCAATGTGGAAACCAGACAGACCATTTCCAATTGACATGGCAGGATTTGCAATAAATTTAAAACTCATACTCGAAAATAAAGAGAGCTGGTTTTCTTTTGAAATTGAAGGTGGATATCAAGAGAGTGAAATTTTAAGGCAAATAATAACGAAAGACGAATTGGAACCTTTGGCCGATTTATGTACAAAGGTATTTGAAAAAAAATTTAAATATCAATTATCCTTTAATTTAATGTAATTATAATTTTAATATATATCAAAAATTATTTGCAATTTTTAGGTTTATGTTTGGCACACGAGGACGGAGCATCCACTCCTTCGGACCGAACAAATGCTGATAAAAAAGGGAAAACCATCAAATTTTGGTATTGAAGTGTAATGATTTCCGAGTTTTTTTTTCAAAGTGCTCCAAGTTTCAAGGAAACATTAATATCAAAAAGGTATTTTTACCTACATATTTGCTTTTCTTTACAAATGCAATTTGCAAAAAAAAAGCAAATCATAAACTTGTAAATACTTTATTTCTTAAATAGTTTTAAATAGTTTCATAGATATTCCTGAACTTGATGCATGAAACTTCTTTTAATATCTATTCGAAAAAAATTATTGAACAAGTCGAAACTTCCAAATAACATCATTGATCAAATATTGTAAATATATATTTGGAGTTGTGCCACAAGTATTATAATTAAGAAATATTTTTAGTTAATTAAAATTTCTACATTTTAAAAAATTATAAGCAATATATTTAATAAAAAACAATTACTTCCTATTTTTTCATTTTCATTTTAATAATTTTAAAGGTCTGAATTTCAGCAGGAAAATTGAGGATATATATTTTTATAAATATTATTTCAAAGAAAAAATCTTTTATTGAAAATAATGAATTATTCGATTCGAGGAGAAATAAACAAAAAACAATAACAATTTCAAAATGTCTTCCTGTTTATTTAGAATTTTTGACTTTTTTGCGTACAGAAAAAAGCATATGCATAAAAATATGCCCTTACCTAAAAAAAACATTGAAAAACTTTCTCGAAATTGGAAGATGTATTTTAATACTTTTTTTTATAATTAATTTTTATAGAAAGCTAGAAGTTTCTTTTTTTTTTTTACTTTTTTGTTTCTTGGCAACGGGTATAAAATAGATGTGCTGATTTTTTTCCCCACAAATTTTCTTTCTATTTAATAACTGTCATTCCCAATATCGTATTAATAATTCTTGTTTTATAATTATAATAATAGTGTAATTACCTTACAAGCTAATAAGTACTATAATATTTGGCAAAAACTTCTCGTCACATTACGTATAAAAGCTACTTTGCGTAGAAAAAGCATTCGAATAATAATAAATTGTGCAGAAACATTTTTTTTTCATTTTGAAAATATTTTTCCTGTTTATCCCATTTTAGGGAGAAATAAATTACTATTGTGCAAATTTATATTTTGGCAGTCTTTTTTCTTTTAAATGTCAGTGTAAAATTGTGCAATTTTTTTTTCTGAATAATACTCTAAACGGATGTTTTTTCCACGCCGGGGTAAAATGTTTTCTAAATATTTAATTACCAAGAATGTTTTCTTTTTAAAGATTATTTAACTTACACGCTAAAGGGAACGTTTACAAGCATTTACAAAAAACTTATCACATTTTAACTGTCTCCTTGCAAAAAAGCCTTCGATTTTTTTTAAAATTTTATGACATTTTTTTCATGTAAAGAATATTTTACACACAGAACATGAAGTGTTTAAATTTTCATTTAAAGCATTAAGTCGTAGGTACTATTTTGCAAGGTATACCTGAAATGCTCTTTTATTTTTCTGATGCGTATGAATGTTTCGAAAATTTTATTTATTTACCAAAAATCAAGTTCCCGAATTAATTACCAGAATATTGAAATTCGGACAAATAGTTTTTATAGCAAATTATTCGGATAAACGAAAATTAATTAAAATTATAATTATGAAAAAAAAATATTGTGTCGAATGGAAAGTTAGAACAATAAAAAAATTGTATGGCAAATAAAAGTTCGAAGTAATTAAAATACAAGTTAAGCTTTTCGGGAACTTGATTTTCATACAGTTTTAATAAAATAAAATTTCTGGAACATTTATAAGCTTCACATTTTTTTCTGCAATATACAAAACGTGTATGTATATATTTATTTATATAGAGAGAAAGACTTCAATATGCGATTTAAGAAGAGAAAAACGAAATTAATAAAAAAAGTAATCGAATCGTATTTCTCTCTTCAATCTTTGAGAAACTATTGATATTTTCGCAGAAGTCCACTTTCAGAAGTGCGTACTTATTTTCTTATTTTTTTTTTAATCAGTGCATGACTAATACCAAAAGCAGGCTTCGAATTTGAGTGAATTTTTCACACACTCATTTAAAAAATATTTTTTTTTCGAAACTAAAAAAATGCCTAGAACATTTCGAACTAAAAGATTCGCTTTAAATACTAAAATATTCGCAATGGAACTAATAAAAAAAATTATCGTTATTCAAGAATAAAAATACTGAACATTTACATATATTAAAATTACTGAAAATTTCGAAAAGAAAAAAGAAAAAAAGATTTCCTAGTAAATAAAAGAAAAATAAAAAAATATAAAATGTTTGTTCTGTTGTCTTGAATTTCAGTAAAAAAAATTCGCTCTCTTAATAAAAAAAAAGAAAATAAACAAACAAGAGTCCTTAAAAACTATTAGTGTCTCAGTCACTCGAGAACACATTTCATATATAATATGAGATTTCAAACGCAATCTTTGAATCACATTTTCGACGGGATATTTTTTTTCACGAGTTCAAATTAAATTAGTTTACACACAAATTTTTTTTTTGCAGAATATTCTGTGCAACGAAGCGCATCAATATTTTCAAATAGAAAAAATTATGAAAATATTTTCGAAATATTTACTTATTTCAAAAAATAAGTAATTTTAAAAATTTATTTTATTTCAAATTTGAATAATTAAAATTCAAAATAATAGAAATAGCAAAAAAAAAATTGCAATTTTATTGTCGTTAAGTAAGAATGAATAAAAAAAATGTATTGATGAGAATATTGATGTGCTTTTAACATTATGGAAATCGGGCGAGTCGAACGTGTGACTGTAACTATTTAATATACAAAAACGTTCGACTCTTTAAGACTATAAGAAAAATAAAATAATAAAATGGTATCAGTCTTTAAAAACAAGTGATAAAAACCCGATTGATGACACTGAAGAACGTTTAAGCTGAATAGTGTGGCTGAGCCTTATATTGTGTTTAAGCATTAATTATATGCGTAATAACAACGAACAATTATCATAATTGTTTTTTTTTTTTTTTTTGAACAAAAAAAGTAATAAAAAAAAAGTGCAATACCTATTTACAAAAAAAGTGCCAACAAAATTTCTTTACGAAAAATTCACTCGGGGATATATTTTTTTTTTTTTTGATATTTGTTAATAATAATAATAATTTTGCAGGTAAATTTTTCGCAATGAATTTTTGTCATCGCACGCTCCAAAGCCGGCGTACTAGATCGCAATCATCGTAAATGATGTTTGTTATTTTTATTTTCATTGTTTTCTGTCTTTTTTTTCCCAAGCAGTGACCACTAATAATTATTTTTTTTTTATTCGATACACTTACGGTGTGCTATAAATTTTGTACATTTCCTTTCTCTCGCTTTTTTTTAGAACGGCCTAACTAACGTTTATTTCTCTTTCTAGTTCTCTTCACTAAAGTGCTACGCTGCGCGATACTTTTACAGGCTTTTTTCACAAAAGCAATTCACTACGGGGGCTTTTCTTAAAGAAAAATAAGAAAAAAAGAATTGTACGAAGAAAATAGATTTCAATTTTTTTTTAGAAATAAAAAGGGATAGAAATCTATTTTTTCGTCAATATTTTTTTTCAGGGGAATCAACACTCATGTTTATCTTTTGCAAATTTTCGATAATTTTTCTATATAAATAAAATTATTTTTACTATTTTTTTGATGATTCTTTTTTTTATTAGAGAATTTTTAATTTTTAGAAATTGGAAATGAGAAAATTTCTAACTTGATATGCATTTATAATAATGAAAGTTCTCCTCTAGAGAATTTAGACACTCGATTAAACTTTTTGTTTTAATTAGAAATTTACTCTTAAACGGAAAATTCCTCAATTTTTGGTATAAGTAGGAAAAAAAATTTTTTCTACATATTTTTTCTCAAATTTTGCCCGAAAACTTGCAAAAGAGATAAATTCTATAATTTCTTTTTAGTGTGCTGGGGAGAGACTAGCTGCCGTCTTTGTGAAGTTTTTATCTAATCACTTTTACTTTACATACAATATTACAAGAAACAATTTCAAATTTTTGTATCAGGACAAATTCGATTTTTAAAATCGAAATTCCCTGTATTCCCTGCATTGAATCGACTAATTAAAAAAAAAAAAAAAAAA